>JASAMX010025873.1:0-44473 GCA_030248175.1 Microlaimidae sp. YZB2_3
AACTACTGTATATTTTTGTTACGTATTTGAATAGTTTCTTACTTAAAAATTCTATGTTTCAGTTAGGTTCTGTTTGGTTTTTAGTCAAAACATCGCTATAGTTTGCCGATTTTTTGTTTAGAGTAAATAGAGTATTTTTTACGTTTAAGATAAATAAATACCGGTAAGTTTTTGTGCTCAAAATGCTTTAATCTACTGTATCTTTCATTTATCTGAATACTTGCTCATTTAAAAATTTTTTGTTTCAATGCCATTTTTTTGATTAAAATGTTGCAACAGTTTGTTGAAAAATTTTTTGTTTAAAGAAATTATAGTAAATTTTTTACGTTGGAATATAACCGCATCACTTAGTAGGAATATTTATAACAAAAAATAAGCCTTGCTTTGATTAATGTATTGTCTAGCATATGTACGTCTTCATAGCAAAAAGAGTCATATTCATAATAAGTTACTGTAAAATTTTTACATTTAGAAGCATTGTCAGTACAAACGTAACTGTTCACAGTGAAATTTATTATAATACTGTCGTATGGACTACAAAATTCCGAATTTTTTCCTTGCGTCGTTACTGCGGTAGAATAAATTAAAGTCCATAACCAATTAATATGTCTGTTAATAGTCGCTCACGTTTGTCTCACTCTGCTTAAATCGTAAAAAAAAGTTAAGCCGCTTTTATTTTGTAATGATTATGACTAATTTAGCGGTGGAGGCGACAGCGTATTTATTCCTACTACAAAACATGAACGAAAAAAAATCGTAAGCAGACATAACACAACCACAAAATATTTCGTAACAATTTTTCGTAAAATCTTACGGAAAAAATTGTATAACAAGTGTTAAAATAAATTTCGTAAAACTTACGAATGATCTTGTAAAATCTACGAAATCCTTGAATGGTCAATTTTTCGCAAAAAAAATCGTAGTATCTACCGTACAATTCGTAGATTTAAACGATTATTTTTTAGAGAGTATTTTAATACCATTTAGCATTTTAGCTGTAACTTTTTTCCAGTTACATGTTGAACAACAAGTAAAAGCTTAAATTAAAGAAAACTGTCTGGAGATAATGATAGGTTTTTAAATTTTTGAAAATGATGATTTTTTGACTGAGAAACAATCGATTGTTTGTAAAGTGCCGAAATTAAATGCATACATTTAATTTCGGCAATTTTCCATTTTTTTAAAAACTGATTTTATTAAGTAAAAAAACAACTTTCCTACAGTGAATTTTTTATGGCGCAACCCACGCAGTATCGTAAAAGCTTTAAAATGAGCTATCAAACATAAAAATCAGGCCATACAGTGAAAAGTTACATTGGAAAAACGAAAAAGTGCCGAAATTAAATGCACTACCCTATGTACTTTTGCTTATGACTACTTGAAAATAGGGCTTGGTTCTATATAGGGCTTGGTTCTATGCGTATCCATACTAAACTTCAAAAGTTGTTTTACAGACATTTTCCTCAGGTTCGTTTGAAAGTAATTTTTAAGTCTACTAAGCGTTTATCTGACTGTTTTATATTTAAGGATAAAATACCTATGAAACTGCATTCTAATGTCTTATATAAATTTTCTTGTAGTGGATGTAAAACCACTTATTGCGGGTGCACTACCTGCCACTTGGGCATTAGAATTTCGGAACATATAGGTATTTCATCCAAAACTAATAAAAGTATTGTTCCCAAATTTTCACCTATCTATGATCATGTTTTAAGTTGTGATAAATTAGTTGATCAGCCTCGTTTTACTGACTTTTGTGTAATTGCTTCCGCGTCCAATGATTTTTGTTTGAAGATAAAAGAATCGATAGATAGGGACAAGCCAGTTTTAAATAAAAATGTTCAAAGCACTGAGTTATTTTTATTTTAATTTGTAATTACGGGTTTTAAACATTTTTTTTCCTTTTGTATTGTTTGATGTTTTAAGTGTATTTTGTTAAGTGCCAGGCTCTTGTTTTGTATGCACATAAGTGCGCGCAGTTTTATTTAATCTAGTTTTTCATTTTCCGCATTATTCTGTGTGTTTTAATTTTTCTTGTATTCTTCTGCTAGTAAAACTTTTAAATTTGTAGCTGTTACCATTGCTTTTATTAAATTATTATTGTGAGGTGCTACTTTACAATATTTATAAAATTTTTATTGTTTAAATACACTAATACACAGTAATTCTATTACATTTTATGAGCGTAGCCAGTAGATTGGAAACCTTAGACCCCCTATGCCTCATACAAACAAAAATTTTGGGGGTTTAAAGGGGTCATTTTTTGCGTTTTGGTTCCTGATTAGTGCTTGATCACAATTCACCTTATTTCACAAGCTAACTGGAATTTTTATGGTTCAAAAAGAGTTAACTACCCCATAGATTTTTTTGGGGGGGAAACAAATGGGTATACCCCGCACTTAACGCTAAAATTTTAGACCGCCTTCCCTCTGCACTCAAGAGTATTTAGGTTTACCCTTCCTAGCTAAACTGATCTCCCTTCTTCCTTCCTAACTAATTTACAAGCATAGTTTTTATAATTTACTGTCAAAAATACATTTGTTTTGTAAAAAACAGTGTTTTATACATTTTTTAGGTCCAAACCTAATAGTTTATTTTGTGTGTATAAAATTCGATAATAGGCCTAAAACACTTAAATTACTGATTTAAAAGAATTTTTATTACGTTTAAAGTTCTGGAAAGGGCTTGAAATATAACTTTTTCTGAATCTAAGCAGACTCTTGCCGCATTATTCGGCCCACCTTGTTGATATGGAATGTCATAGTTTAATCGTGATATTTCAGCATATTGACCAACTTCACGCAATCGAAGGCTTTTAAAATTGTTCTTTATCCAATGTTTATTTTGAAAAAAGATTTTTGCAGCAGTTTTTTTTATTATTAACTCATTTTCATATGTATTAAACAGTTCATCGAGTGATTGGTGATTATTACCATTCATTTTAATGTTTTTTTAACGTTTCTAAAAAAAATTTCTTAATTAAAATCAGTTTTTAAATGGGTGTGCAGAAACTTGCACACCAGTGTGCAGGAATTTGCACACCGGTGTGCAGGAACTTGCACACCCGAGTGCAGAAACGTGCACACCGGTGTGCAGAAACTTGCACACCAGTGTGCAGAAACTTGCACACCGGTGTGCACAAACTTGCACACCGGTGTGCACGAACTTGCACACCGGTGTGCACAACCTTGCACACCGGTGTGCACAAACTTGCACACAGTGTGCAAGTTTTGAGTCATGTTGGAACCAGCATAGTATCAAAAGTTAGTATTGAGTGGTACATTCTTCTCGATATATATTATGTATTCTTGATAATATTAAATAATAAATTAATTTGATTAAGTTTGCAATTAATTGATAAAAAAGTTTGTTTTTTTTTTATAATGTACACGCCGGACCTCTTATGCGATACTAATATTGTTAATGTTCAATACTTGAAACTATTATATAGGTAAAACATAGTGATTGGGAAAAAGAAACGGTCAATTGCTCTGCAGTGGAGCAATCAATTAGACCCTTCTTTTTTCCGGTCACTCAAAATCTGGCTGGCATCTTCGTCCTCCCTCTGCGGTGCCAGTTTCGGACATATAAAGCAGCCTTGAATATTGAGGCTTGTTTTATTATCATCTTATAAACCAGCCTCCGAAATATTTCCAAACTTTCATTAAAATCTGAGCGAATCAATTTTTTTAATTTTCATTAAAATTTTTTTTTTTGATTTGACCCCGAGAAACTACATTTCAAAAGGTTTGTTTAAAAGTATCTTTTACGAGAGAGATCTCAGATGGGCCATTAGCCTAGTGGTTATAGTGTCGGAATTGGATCCTTAGAGCCGTAGGTTCAAGTCTCCCGCAGGCAATATTTATTTTCCCGTCGAAAAAAAGTTTTTCTTAATTTTTAACTTTTTAATAAAAATAGAATATTTTTGGAGTAATGTATTTTATTATAATATATTTTTGACATGTATATTATTGGTGTCATTTAATGATTGTGGACGATAACAATTTTTTAAGAAAAATGAATGTCAACAATTGAATGAGCAGGTCAAATTACGTTAGTAAAAATTAATTAGAAAAGCTCTGGCGTCAAAATCTAGGATAAAAAGAGTCACAATTACGAGTATTTTATAAAGCTTCTGACTCATTGTGTCATAGTAACGACGATTTATGACTTATTGCGACGTTGAGCGTCACGTTTCACTTACTGAGATGATTTTTAAAACTACACGCAAGCAATGTCCAAATGATACTGCGCACCCCACCCCCTTCTCCCGGGACTAAGAAGAAAGAATATTTATTTTGAGGTAAGGTAGGAAAACGTAACTCTACACAGTACGATCAAAAAACACAAACAACAAGAAAACAAAACACAAAAAAAGAAAGAACAGGAAAAAAAGGCAAAAAACAAAAAAACAACCACACAAACCAACAACCAAAAAAACCCAACACAAAATACTATTAGGTTCAAAAGTTTTCCACGAATTTTATTTTGTTTACTTATTTTTTTATAAAAAACTAACATTGAATTTAATGTTTTAACAGACGGAAATTCTAGCAAATGACGAAACAAAGTTTCGAAAAAAAGCCTTATATTAAATGGAATAGTATAAAGCTACAATAAGTCTAAATACTTAATGCCAAAAAGACTGAAACAAGTCTTTTTAAAACAAGCAAATTAATAATACATTTTATTAAACTTTCAGAAAAACAAAATCCGATAAAAACAACAAGTGTATAATTTCTGGTTTGCGTTTTTTAAACCTATGACAAAAATGAATTTACAAATTTCCACGGCGTAAATAAATTTTTGCATGCGTTAATCAGCTATTAATACAACGGTGTTAATTGAGTCACACGTCTATTAACGTCTATGTCAAAACAAATATCCAGATCTAAGTCTGAAAAACCTTGAAATATTTTAATTTAATATAAGGCGACTTTTTTCAAATGTTTTCTATCTATAAAATAAATTAAATAACAAAGTAATTGTTAAAGTAAAAGTCGCCTTATATTATTGTAAATCTAAATTTTTCAAGGTTTTTCAGACTTATATCTGGATATTTGTTTTTAAATAGACGTTAATAATAATACCAAGAATATATAACACAAGAGAATGTCCGACTGTACACTAAATTTTTGACCAAAATTTTGCGAGAAAAATCACACTTTTGAATTTGTGTACGACTTTTCTCGCAAAAATCTGTCATTTTCTGCTATTTTTTCCTCCCTGCGATTTTTAACACAGTGTTAGTTTTCTCGCAGTGGGGACTGCGACTTCTTTCGCACTCTATGCTGCTTTATTCGCACTGCGATTATTTTCGCACTGCGAGTCTGGCCGCGCAACAAAAAAAAATACAGACGCTGGTAGTCATTTTCAATGGAGTAAAACACTTCGAAACTTGTTTTATTTAATTTTAAAACGTTGGAAAGTTACTTTATTTTATTAAAACTAAAAAGTTTTAACATCTTAAGGTAAAAAAAACGACTTTTACTCATTTAAACACAAAATTTTCGCTCCGCTTTGTTTTTATTTTTTTTGTTGTGCAGCTCGACTCGCAGTGCGAAAATAATCGCAGTGCGAATAAAGCAGCATAGAGTGCGAAAGAAGTCGCAGTCCCCACTGCGGGAAAACTAACACTGTGTAAAAAATCGCAGCGCGGGAAAACTTGCAGAAAATGGCGGATTTTTGCGAGAAAAGTCGCACACAAATTTGAAAGTGCGACTTTTCTCGCAAAATTTTGGTCAAAAATTTAGTGTACAGTCGGACATTCTCTTGTGTTATATATTCTTGATAATACTAATATCTTTGTATTGTTGCGGTGACTTGTGACTCAATTAACGCCGTTGTATTAAAAGCTGATTAACGCATGCAAAAATTTGTTCACGCCGTGGAAATTTGTAAATTCATTTTTGTCATATGTTTAAAAAACGTAAAACAGAAATTATACACTTATTGTTTTTATTGGATTTTGTTTTTCTTAAAGTTTAGTAAAATTTATTATTAATTTGCTTGTTTTAAAAAGACTTGTTTCAGTCTTTTTGGCATTAAGTTATTAGACTTACTGTAGCTTTATATTATTCCATTTAATATAAGAGTTTTTTTCGAAACTTTGTTTCGTCTTTTGCTAGAATAAATTTTTGCTAACAGTTTTATACCTTCTTATAAATTAAATGTATAATTTTGTGAAAATATAAATCTAAATTTTGCTTGCTATTATGAAGCAAAAAATGAAGCTGCTCAATTAATATGGCTTTTAAAAATTCTTTTAGCGTTAAAAACAAATCGAAACGCTTTTGTTGCCATTTAAAATATTTATTGTCTGAAATAACGATCAATGTGTAAACGCAAAAAGTATTGTTATTCTTGTAAGCAAACCAGTGACAACTTATTTTTTTATTTTTCTTGGCTAGCGTATTTATTGTTTCGCCTTGACGGAAGAGCAGTACACCCTTATTCTCAGCCTGAAAGAATTCAACTTTAGGCTTGGTTTCGACATAGATTTAGGCTTAGGATTAGGCTAAGATATTATAGCGATTTTAAACTTTCTGCTATACACGTCCACCACATCCAGCTCAAGTTTAAACTTTATCAAAAGTTAGGTTTTTTTCATTATTCAGAAGGTTAGGAAAAAATAGATCAAAAGCTCCAGATAACATCAATACTTGAACAGGTCCACAAAATTTCTCCTATTTAAAATCTTGCACGGCTCAACTACATAAAAATATCTGGAAATCTATTTTTTTCTTGTAAATTAAAATTTATAAAATTTGGCCAGCCTCAATTTCAGCCATCGGCTTTTATTTTGCCTCTGCGCATAGTTATGAAACGAACTACGTAGGAACCTACTTACCATAACGAAAATTGGGTCGGCGGTCCCACCACGAAACAAAGTTCCTCTCAAATTAAATGCATTTTTTGTATTATTTTTGAAACTGGAAATACTATATACAAATAAAACACCTACTTGAAAAATTTTCGTGGTCTTTTTGTATTTAATTAAGCATTACAAAATGTTTGTTTTTTCTGATTAACCAAAAAATTTACATTTGAGAAACCTTAGTTACGTTTAATATAGCTCTAAATAATGGTTAAAAATTAACAAAAAATACTCGAAATTGTTTTAATATAGTTGTTTAATCTCCGGTTTTCGAAAAAATTTGGTAAAAATTATTGGTTTCACAACGGAATCTGATTTCGCGGCGGGACCGCGGTGCGGACCCAAATTTTTGTAATGCTACGCAGTTCATTTCATCTATACGCAGTTAATTTTATAATTTTACGCATGGAAAAAATAGCAAGAAAGGGCCGAAACTAAGCCCTGGCCGACTTTATGTCGGTTGCCTCACCATGTAAATTCATTATCGTCGGGCGCTTGTCGTAGACTGATAGGAAAGCTGGAAGCTCTTGCATTAAAAATTCCCGTCGTATTTGGCGACCCTTGCGACACAAATCGTTTTTAATCGTTAAATTCGGAGAACCTTCAAATTGTCAACTGCTCCCAAGTTTTCTTCTTCTCGCCGAATAGTCTTTTTTTAATGGCAATTTTAACTTTCGAAGTTAAACCATTATTTTTAGTAATGATAACATGGAAAATAATAAATGTAAACGCAAGAACCAATGCTCCTTCCAACTTTCTACTCATTGTTTTCTGCTGTTTTTCGTTTTGGGTTGTTTTTCTCTTTTAAGAATTGCAGCTGGTTTTCTTTTCAAAAGTTGTTTTTCCATACCCAAGTTTATATATAATAATAATACATAAAATAATAACGCTTATGCGAGTCAAAGCTCAATCTAAAATCCTGATATTTTCCGTAAAAGTGTTTGCCGGAACTTCAACCGGTTTAGTCTATTTATACATATATTAGTTTGATAAATATGTAATTTTTACGAGTTTTGCCACAGAATATTTTGGCAAATTTTTTTAAACCAAAAGTTTTTCAAAACTTTTTTTAAAAAAATAGTCTTAAAAATACAAAATACTTAATGATCTAAAACCTATTTTAGGTCAATAGGCTGGAAATTACTTATTTAAGGCAAATATCCTTCCGTTTTAAATAGCCTGAAGTCCAGAGCATGATATTGGAAGGTATAAACACCGCTTGTCTAAGCTTATGTCTAAAAATTATTAATGTTTAATTTGTTAATATATTAAAACATAATTACTTTAACAATGTTCAGTAGTTTATATTGATAACAAAAATAGCGAATACACTGGTTTGCTTACAAGAATAACAATACTTTTTGCGTTTACACATTGATCGTTATTTCAGACAATAAATATTTTAAATGGCAACAAAAGCGTTTCGATTTGTTTTTAAAGCTAAAAGAATTTTTAAAATCCATATTAATTGAGCAGCTTCATTTTTTGCTTCATAATAGCAAGCAAAATTTAGATTTATATTTTCACAAAATTATACATTTAATTTCTAAGAACGTATAAAACTGTTAGCAAAAATTTATTCTAGCAAAAGACGAAACAAAGTTTCGAAAAAAAACCTTATATTAAATGGAATAATATAAAGCTACACTAAGTCTAATAACTTAATGCCAAAAAAGACTGAAACAAGTCTCTTTAAAACAAGCAAATTAATAATACATTTTACTAAACTTTAAGAAAAACAAAATCCAATAAAAACAATAAGTGTATAATTTTTTTGTTTTACGTTTTTTAAACATATGACAAAAATAAATTTACAAATTTCCACGGCGTTAACAAATTTTTGCATGCGTTAATCAGCTATTAATACAACGGCGTTAATTGAGTCACAAGTCACCGCAACGATACAAAGATATTAGTATTATCATTAACGTCTATTTAAAAACAAATATCTAGATATAGGCACCTTGCACTGAAACTGAGTTTATACATGAAGTATGCAATATACATAGTTGTCACCATAATGGATAATTACCGTACTCCTACTTATCTTTTCGTAGTATGCAGATTAATATTTTCGATAGAACAGAAATTACGCGCGCTTTTGAGGGTTGATCTGCATACTACGAAAAGATAAGTAGGAGATACGGTAATTTCGCGCGCTTTCTATCGGTTGTTCTGCATACTACGAAAAGATAAGTAGGAGTACGGTAATTATCCATTATGGTGACACTTATGTATATTGCATACTTCATGTATAAACTCCGTTTCAGTGCAAGGTGCCTATAAGTCTGAAAATCCTTGAAAAATTTAGATTTACAATAATATAAGGCGACTTTTACTTTAACAATTACTTTGCCATTTAATTTATTTTATAGATAGATAACATTTGAAAAAAAGTCGCCTTATATTAAATTTAAATTTTTCAAGGTTTTTCAGACTTAGATCTGGATATTTGTTTTGACATAGACGTTAATAGACGTGTGACTCAATTAACACCGTTGTATTAATAGCTGATTAACGCATGCAAAAATTTATTTACGCCGTGGAAATTTGTAAATTCATTTTTGTCATAGGTTTAAAAAACGCAAACCAGAAATTATACACTTGTTGTTTTTATTGGATTTTGTTTTTCTGAAAGTTTAATAAAATGTATTATATTAATTTGCTTGTTTTAAAAAGACTTGTTTCAGTTTTTTTTGGCATTAAGTTTTTAGACTTATTGTAGCTTTATACTATTCCATTTAATATAAGGCTTTTTTTTGAAACTTTGTTTCGTCTTTTGCTAGAATTTCCGTCTGTTAAAACATTAAATTCAATGTTAGTTTTTTATAAAAAAATAAGTAAACAACATAAAATTCGTGGAAAACTTTTGAACCTAATAGTATGAATACAAGTATTTCAATATTCAAAAAATAACTATATTTTTTAAAAGCATATTGTACAAGATTTTTGTCCTTTTAACAACTCTCGTTTTGTTGATGTTACAAAAATACGACGCCTTATGTGAGTTGCAAAAATAAAGTCAGCGAGGGTTTATGTAACACAGAACGTCAAGCGTTTAAGTACTGAGGTTTTAAGTCCTGTATTGCCTATTTTATCAACAAAAAAAAAACAAACAAACTAAAAACAAGTAATTTATTCGCATTCCTTCTTTAAAAAACTAGCTTAATTTGACTCCATATTTCTACACGTCACATGGCTGACCTTTAGAGACAAAAAACGAACAATCACATTGAGCAGTTTAGCGTTTTAAAAATTTTAAATCCCAGGCTTTCAGTAAATATACAAAATTCAATCCACCTTAACTAACTTTTAAGCGAGCACGCGAGGTTTACAGCTTGCTTATAAATATTATGTGTTTATTAAAGTTAAAATAATATTAAGAAGAAAAAGGATCGACGAAAACATGTTTAATAAATAACTTATTACTCCTTTGTGATATTTTGAAAGCGACGCTTTGAGATTTATTGCGCTGTGACCATCCTTTACCTCAGAAATTTTTATAGAAAAATTGTTATTGTTACCGTTTGGCTGTTACTGAGCAGTTAAGCGATTTGTTTGTGTTTTTCCATAGGCATTAGCAGTTTTTTATGAAAAGATCAGTAATTATAACCAAAACCAAAAAAATAACCTCAAGGAATTGTTTATAACCTTGTGAAGTTACTGAACGTAATTGATTCAGTTATATCGGTGGGACACAAGTGCCCTAATATCCAATGCGAAACTTGGAAAAAAATTAGACGTTTTTCACATGTGCACAGAATTAATTGCGGATATTAGAGTAAATATGAAAATGGCATTCAGGTTTGTGGCCAATTTAGGATATATGCTCAAAAAATCTATTCCGAATATTAATTACAGCAAAAATTTTTGTGGGACCCCGCGAATAAAAAAAAACCAAAAAAAAACGAAAGTCTAAATTAAGCTAATTAACATGAAAGGCGCACATTTTCGTAAAAAAATTTTAGTTTTTTAATATCAGAAAAATATGAGGAACTGTATGGTTATCAAAAAATTATACAATTTTAATTACCGAAGGAGCTATTTACCAAGAATAGGGAGCGACGAACACATGTTTAATAATTTATTACTGCTTTGTGATATTTTTAAAACAGCGCGTTAAACTTTATTGGCGCCGTTGCCGTCCCTCGTTGTCATGTTCAAAAAATCTAAAAAAAAACCCCCCCGCCCAGGGCCCCCCTGAATATTCACTACAGCAAAAAATTTTTGGGGTACCCAAAAAATAAAGATAAAAAAAACACGAAAGTCTAAAAGTTAAGCAAATTACGCTAATTAGCATGAAAGCCAGACATGTTTCAAAAAATTTTTTAGGTTTTTCATATCAGAAAAATATGAAGAATTGTATGGTTATCAAAGATTTATATAGTTTTTATTGCCAGAGGAGCTATTTAAGAATTTGTTTTTCATCATACGCCATCAACAACGGTTAACCGCGCAGTGGCTTAACCCAATTAATATAAGGGAAAGAGCGCTCCACGCTCTTTCCTGATTAGCGTAAAAAATATTATTATAACGGCCATTGGTTGTTTTTGTCGTTATACGAAATTATAAAGGAAAATGCTGCATATTTATTCAATAAACAAAAGCAGAAGAGTTTAACTTTTATTTCAGTTTAACTTTATTTATAGCTTTAACTCACCCCCCCATTAAATCCTATACTATAACTTGATTTAGTTTTTGCAAACAAAAAAATATAACCTCTTACGGCAACCAAGACAAAACCGCATCACTTCAATAACAAAAATTTTGCTAGATGTTGAAAAAAAAAACTAAATATCTCTAAAAACATCCATGACTTCTTCAAACAATAACAGCAAGAAATTCTTTTATTTGTCAGTGTAGCACGGTAACAAACAAAACATTAAAATGGTGTTTTCTGGTGAATTTAGGCACACTTTGTTTTTAAAATTTTAAATTTTATGAATTCGGACATTTTGAATATAATTATGAAGTGTTGGCAAATAATTTACTAACAGTAACTAAAAAAATAATTACGTTTTAAAAACTTTTAAGGAATCGGTTTAACTAAAAAAATAAACAAATTGGTAAAACATTATCCCGGTAACGACGGTGGGCCTGAGTTGGAAAAACAGGTTTTTACCTGCCTCCTACCTGCCTCCATCGGAAATTTTGCTGCCCATTACCTGCCTTCTATCTGCCTCCACCAACTACCCGCCTCCGAGGCAGTTTTAGCTGCCTTCTACCTGTCTCCTAACCTTTATATGCTTCAACATATAGGAGGCAAGGCCACCGCCACCTGCCTCCTACCTGCCTCCTACCTGCCTCCACTCTGCCTTCTAGCTGCCTCCGAGGGAGTTTTACCTGCCTTATACCTGCCTCCACTCTGCTTAGATGCCTTCGAGGCAGTTTTACCTGCCTCCTACCTGTCTCCAGTCTTCCGGAGGTAGATTCAAGAGCCGTCCTTACCGGTTTATAACAAAAAAATTCTCTCAATAAAAATAATATGGCGACGTATTTTTTAGGATTCAAATTCGGTGATAGAGAAATTCTGTCGATTTTTCAAGATTTTTTTTGGTCATATTGGCAGAAATTTTGGTAGTTTTGACAGAACCGTATGTAGTAGAATAATTCTACAATTTTATAGAGGGAAGTTTTAAAAGAGTACACTCACTAAACACTAATGATGCTCACTACTAAACGCTACTAATAATGTAGTTTACGCACTAATGATGTTCCCCGGAGCTCCGCTTTTAGAAGCTCCTAAGCAACCCCAGAGTTCTTAGTAGTTCTGCCCAATTTTAGTACTAACTTCATGCATATTTTAAGAATAATACCATGGAATAATTTGTCAATAGTTTTTGTAATTTTTTTTAAAACTTATTTAAAACGCTGGAAAATAGTCTCGAAACAGTATAGAGTAATGTCTTAAAAATGCAATCTTAAGCATGAAGAAACTTAAAATCGCTTATTTAAGGGGCGGAACTCCGCAAAGTTCCCTCTCGCTTTTAAATAGCTGGGAGCTCTGAAGCACGCCACAATATTGGAGCGTAGGAACGGTCACTAGTACACATACGTTAAAGTTCAACTAAAGGTAAATTTTATTACGAAAAAATTAGGGATGGACTTTAAATAACCTTAAGCAAAAAGGCACTCGTTCTTTTTTATAAAAATCTAATGTGCAGAGTCAATACATGACAGATTTTAATAAATTATTGTTTTTTTTTTGTTACTTTTCTTAGTTTGCCATTTACTTTTTATTTTCTAATTGTTTAAGAGCCGTTACGCTCTTAAATTCAAGCTTATTTCCAGCTTTAATGACAAAATTTTTTACGTTAAAAATACGCCCCATGGTGAAAGCTGAAAGGAATTTTGTCTTACTGGCTATGTGAAAAACTAGACAAAAATGTTTTGTCTCTGCTGGCTGCCGCCTTTGAAAAAAACTTTTACAACTCAATACCGTAACTTATTTTTTAAAATCGAATAATAACAAAAAAAACAAAACAGATGCTGCGTGAAAACCAGAATAAATAATACAACAATATTATGCAGCATAAAAATTATCTTGACACAAATTTAACCAATTTAATTTTTAACCAAAAAGGCGCAAATTGACCCCTTTTTTCATACAAAAAAACTGTGAAAGGAACGAAGCAGAAAAACATTTTTGTATTAATTTGTCATATAAAAAATAATTTTAAAAATACGCTCATAAATAACTTAACAATGTATGATACGTTTCAAAAACAACCAGAAGCAGAAAGTTTTCAGTTTAGTTTAAAAAATGATAAGCAAAAAAGTAACAGAATATGACACGAAAATGTGCAAAATTGTAGTTTTATTAAAATAAATATTTGTTATTTTTATTTGGATTTTTTATATAAACTGATAAAGAAAATGAAATTAAACATTAATATTTAAGCTAAAAATAACGCCTAGAAAACGAGAAAAAATACAACTACAACAGGTTTGAACTTACTTCTAATTGAATAAAAAAACTTTTAAATGCATATTCGCAACAAAAATTACTTACCGTAATTATGAGAGAATCTAATTTATAAAAAAAGCGTAATATAAACTGCTGTTTGCCACTCAATTTTTCCAGCAATATTTTTGCTTGGTGCTTTGTATTTTTAAAAATAATAATGTTATTTTGCATTAAAAATGCCGAAAAATCTGTGGCAGCTTTTATTAAAATTTATTAGTTTGTGTTTAGTTTTATTTATTTTTGCTTTAAAAAAAGAAAAAAATACTAAATATGCATTTGTGGCGTTCTTCTACAATCCTTTAAGTAGGAAAATATAAAAAATATTCCAAGGATTTTTAACTATTTACCTTTCATTTTATTTCGTTTTTTATGAGGTTTCCAGGATTTTTTATTTGTCACTTTATTTTTTTTTTAAGAAAAAAAGAAGAATCCGACATTACTCGATGCCGTAAAATACATCCAGTAAATATTTTTTTATTCCCCGTAATTAACACCTGAAGAAGTGCAGAAAAAATCTTAAAAGATGTGTAAAAAAAATTATTATGCCAAACTCATATTTTCTTTAAAACTAAGTGAGTTATGATCATTTCTAAGTATATTATTCTTTTTATTATGCATTACATGAAATATTTTATTGAGAACGCCGAGCAGAGTGTTCAAAAGCCTGCAAAAAGCTTAAATATCTTTAGAACATGATCTCCAAAATGATTATTGTGACGGCCGGGTGTTATCCTGGCGGACGGGTGTCATCATCGTGATGAACAGGTGTCATCATGGCATACGGGGGTCACAATAATCATTTTGAAAATCATGTTTCTAAAGATATTTAAGCTTTTTGCAGGCTTTTGAACACTCTGCTCGGCGTTCTCAATAAAATATTTCCATGTAATGCATAAATAAAAAGAATAATATACTTAGAGTGATCATAACTCACTTAGTTTTAAAGAAATATAGTTTGGCATAATAATTTTTTTACACATCTTTTAAGGTTTTAATGAGTTTTTTTCTGCACTTCTTCAGGTGTTATTTAGAGTACCGAGGGAAGGGGGATAAATATTTACTGGATGTATTTTACGGCATAGAGATAATGTCGGATTCTTCTTTTTTTCTTAAAAAAAAATAAAGTGACAAATAAAAAAATCCTGGAAACCATAAAAAATGACAAAAAATGAAATAAATCGTTAAAAATCCTTGAATATTTTATATTTTACTAATTAAAGGATTGTAAAGAACGCCACAAATGCATATTTAGTATTTTTTTCTTTTTTAAAGCAAAAATACAATAAAACTAAACACAAACTAATAAATTTTAATAAAAACTGCCACAGATTTGTAGGCATTTTAATGCAAAATAAAGTTCATTTTATATTTTTAAAAAATCTCCAAAGCACCAAAGAAAAGCAAAAATATTGCTGGAAAACACTGGTGGTTGCAAACAGCAGTTTATATTACGCTTTCATAATTAATTCTCTCATAATTACGGTAACGCAGTAGATGGTCTTTGCCTTGGATATGCATTTGAAGTTTTGCCTTGGATATGCATTTGAAGGTCCTAAGTTCGAACCCTGTTGTAGTTGTATTTTTTCTCGTCTAGGCGTATTTTTAGCTTAAATATTAATGTTTAATTTCATTTCTTTATCAGTTTATATAAAAAATCCGAATGAAAATAACAAATATTTATTTTAATAAAACTACAATTGTGCACATTTTCGTGTCATATTCTGTTACTTTTTTGCTTATCATTTTTAAACTAAACTGAAAACTTTCTGCTTCTGGTTGTTTTTGAAACAAATAGTCGTGTTAAGTTATTATGAGCGTATTTTTAAAATTATTTTATGACAAATTAATACAAAAATGTTTCTGCTTCGTTCCTTTTCACAGTTTTTTGTATGAAAAGGGGTCAATTTGCGCCTTTTTGGTTAAAAATTAAATTGGTTAAATTTGTGTCAAGATAATTTTATGCTGCATAATATTGTTGTATTATTTATTCTGGTTTTCACGCAGCATCTGTTTTGTTTTTTTTGTTATTATTCGATTTTAAAAAATAAGTTACGGTATTAAATTGTAAAAGTTTTTTTCAAAGGCGGCAGCCAGCAAGACAAAACATTTTTGTCTAGTTTTTCACATAGCCAGTAAGACAAAATACCTTTAGCTTTCACCATGGGGCGTATTTTTAACGTAAAAAATTTTGTACTAAAGCTGAACTCAGCTTGAATTTAAGAGCGTAACGGCTCTTGATCAATTAAAAATAAAAAGTAAATGGCAAACTAAGAAAAGTAACAAAAAAAACAATAATTTATTAAAATCTGTCATGTGTAACTCTGCACATTAGATTTTTATAGAGAACGAGTGCTTTGCTTAGGGTACTTAAAGTACCATCCCCTAATTTTTTCGTAATAGAATTTACCTTTAGTTGAACTTTAACGTGTGTGTACTAGTGACGTTCCTACGCTCCAATATCATGCTTCAGAGCTCCAGCTATTTAAAGCGGAGGGAGCTCCGGAGTTCCGCCCCTTAAATAAGCGATTTTAAGTTTATTCATGCCTAAGATACATTTAAAATTACTCTATCTGCATTTTTGAGACTATTTCCAGCGTTTTAAATAAGTTTAAAAAAAATTACAAAAATTTTGACAAATTATTCCATGGTATTATTCTTAAATTATGCATGAAGTCAGTACTAAAATAGGGCGGAACTCCGGAGCTCTGGGGTTGCTTAGGAGCTTCTAAAAGCGGAGCTCCGGGGAACATCATTAGTGCGTAAACTACATTATTAGTAGCGTTTAGTAGTGAGCATCATTAGTGTTTAGTGAGTGTACTCTTTTAAAACTTCCCTCTATAAAATTGTAGAATTATTCTACTACATACGGTTCTGTCAAAACTACCAAAATTTCTGCCAATATGACAAAAAAAAATCTTGAAAAATCGACAGAATTTCTCTATCACCGAATTTGAATCCTAAAAAATACGTCGCCATATTATTTTTATTGAGAGAATTTTTTTGTTATAAACCGGTAAGGACGGCTCTTGAATCTGCCTCCGGAAGACTGGAGACAGGTAGGAGGCAGGTAAAACTGCCTCGAAGGCATCTAAGCAGAGTGGAGGCAGGTATGAGGCAGGTAAAACTCCCTCGGAAGCAGCTAGAAGGCAGAGTGGAGGCAGGTAGGAGGCAGGTGGCGGTGGCCTTGCCTCCTATATGTTGAAGCATATACAGGTTAGGAGACAGGTAGAAGGCAGCTAAAACTGCCTCGGAGGCGGGTAGTTGGTGGAGGCAGATAGGAGGCAGGTAATGGGCAGCAAAATTTCCGATGGAGGCAGGTAGGAGGCAGGTAAAAACCTGTTTTTCCAACTCAGGCCCACCGTCGTTACCGGGATAATGTTTTACCAATTTGTTTATTTTTTTAGTTAAACCGATTCCTTAAAAGTTTTTAAAACGTAATTATTTTTTTAGTTACTGTTAGTAAATTATTTGCCAACACTTCATAATTATATTTAAAATGTCCGAATTCATAAAATTTAAAATTTTAAAAACAAAATGTGCCTAAATTCACCAGAAAACACCATTTTAATGTTTTGTTTGTTACCGTGCTACACTGACAAATAAAAGAATTTCTTGCTGTTATTGTTTGAAGAAGTTGCATGTACGTTTTTAGAGATATTTAGTTTTTTTTTCAACATTGAGCATAAATTTTCTTATTGAAGTGAGGCGGTTTTGTCTTGGTTGCCGTAAGGTTATATTTTTTTGTTTGCAAAAACTAAATCAAGTTATAGTATAGGATTTAATGGGGTGGGGGGGGGGTGAGTTAAAGCTATAAATAAAGTTAAACTAAAATAAAAGTTAAACTCTTCTGCTTTTGTTTATTGAATAAATATGCAGCATTTTTTTTTATAATTTCGTATAACGACAAAAACAACCAATGGCCGTTATAATAATATTTTTTACGCTAATCAGGAAAGTGCTTGGAGCGCTCTTTCCCTTATATTAATTGAGTTAAGCCACTGCGCGGTTAACTGTTGTTGATGACGTATGATGAAAAACAAATTCTTAAATAGCTCCTCTGGCAATAAAAACTATATAAATCTTTGATAACCATACAATTCTTCATATTTTTCTGATATGAAAAACCTAAAAAATTTTTTGAAACATGTCTGGCTTTCATGCTAATTAGCGTAATTTGCTTAACTTTTAGACTTTCGTGTTTTTTTTATCTTTATTTTTGGGGTCCCCCAAAAATTTTTTGCTGTAGTTAATATTCAGGGTAGATTTTTTGAACATGACAACGAGGGACGGCAACGGCGCCAATAAAGTTTAACGCGCTGTTTTAAAAATATCACAAAGCAGTAATAAATTATTAAACATGTGTTCGTTGTTCCTGATTCTTGTAGCTCCTTCGGTAATTAAAATTGTATAATTTTTTGATAACCATACAGTTCCTCATATTTTTCTGGATTTAAAAAACTAAATTTTTTTACGAAAATGTGCGCCTTTCATGTTAATTAGCTTAATTTAGACTTTCGTTTTTTTTTGGTTTTTTTTTTATTCGTGGGGTCCCCCAAAAATTTTTGCTGTAATTAATATTCGGAATAGATTTTTTGAGCATATATCCTAAATTGGCCACAAACCTGAATGCCATTTTCATATTTACTCAAAATATGCGCAATTAATTCTGTGCACATGTGAAAAACGTCTAATTTTTTTCCAAGTTTCGCATTGGATATTAGGGCACTTGTGTCCCACCGATATAACTGAATCAATTACGTTCAGTAACTTCACAAGGTTATAAACAATTCCTTGAAATTATTTTTTTGGTTTTGGTTATAATTACTGATCTTTTCATAAAAAACTGCTAATACCTATGGAAAAACACAAACAAATCGCTTAATTGCTCAGTAACAGCCAAACGGTAACAATAACAATTTTTCTATAAAAATTTTTGAGGTAAAGGATGGTCACAGCGCAATAAATCTCAAAGCGTCGTTTTCAAAATATCACAAAGGAGTAATAAGTTATTTATTAAACATGTTTTCGTCACTCCTTTTTCTTCTTAATATTATTTTAACTTAAATAAACACATAATATTTATAAGCAAGCTGTAAACCTCGCGTGCTCGCTTAAAAGTTAGTTAAGGTGGATTGAATTTTATATTTAGTTGTAAGCCTGGGATTTAAAATTTTTAAAACGCTAAACTGCTCAATGTGATTGTTCGTTTTTTGTCTCTAAAGGTCAGCCATGCGACGTCTAGAAATATGGAGTCAAATTAAGCTAGTTTTTTAAACAAGGAACGCGAATAAATTACTCGTTTTTAGTTTTTTTTTGTTTTTTTTTTTGATCAATAAAATGGTGGACTGGATCGCTTATTAAATTTTTTTAATCGCTTTATTATCTTTAAACATTTATACTGTAATTATTGATTCAGAGTCAGGTTGATTTTATATACTAATTGTGAGTTTTTATGTCGTACTAATGACATGCGTATGTTGGACGGCGTAATTATATTATGTTATTTTACAACGTCAAGCTACATTATCGTTTGTATGTTATTGCACCAATTCAATACCTAATAATATTTTTTTAGGATAAAGGGTGGTTTGGTCGTCAGTGCAAGAAATTGAATCATTCGAAAGGAATGATGAGCTACCTGGTGCCGTCGGTGGTCAGTTTCGTTTTCGGAGGTGACGGTAAGCGGTTTAGCAAAATATTAACGTCGTTACTACAGCAGAATGAGCCACAATGCGCATACAAAATGTGAGGCTGTGACTCATTTTGAATTTCAAACAGCACATTAACTATGGAATAAGTCACAACCACAGGTATTTTATAAATTTTTTGAAGTATTTTGCTGTAGTAACGACTTCCTGTACTACGTGTTTGAAAAATGACCACGCGCTCCGCTCGGTCACAAGTCTTAAAACCTGCTTAAATTTACCGCTATAAATAATTTTATAATTTATACGCGTAACGTGTTTTTGGCCACAATCCCATTGACTAATCTTTCAAATACAGAGTCACCGAAAAACACCATTTATAAAAATTGCATCTCCTAAACGGCCAAAGATATTTTGACCAAAAATATTTTGTGGGCTATTGGGGGTAAAATAAGATTCTTACAAAAAATCATCCAAATTGAAGACAAAAAGTTTTATTCTGTATCGCACGTTTAAGAGCACCTAAGTGCATATTCCTTTCAAACAAACAAAAATAGCAAGAAGTAGTAGAGGACATAGCTTGTGTTTGTGTAGCCGACCAATATTAAACTTGACCCCTAGACACTCTTGGAAGAACTAAGTAGAACTACTTACAAAGATGAGCACGGTCACCGAAGCTAGGGAAGTCTTTCTTTACCCCGGGTAAATGACATTTAAAAATCTAGAGGGAGGGTTTTAGGAGGGTCGGACCACCCCCTAGGCTTTCTAGGGTTTTATCCAGGGTGGACAATTTTTAAACCTAGAGAGGGGTCAGATGGGGTCCAATGTCGAAGCAAAATACTTTTAAACGATTAAAAATTTAATAAAATGTTTTTTTATAAAATAATACTATATTTTATTGAATAAAAAGCGATATTCAGGCATCAAAACATAAATTTGTGTTAAAAATTCATGTTTTTGGAAAAAAAATATACTATAAAAAAGTAGAATTTTGTAGCGGCTTTTGATTTTGTAAAATTATTATTTAGCAAATATTACTGTAGAGAGAAGGGTCTCTGGTTCCAGCCCAGCTTCAAGCCCCAAATTTTCAATTTAATTGGAAAAGTGGGTCTTGAATCAGAGTCTACAGTAATATTTGCTAAAAAATAAATATATAAAAAAAGTACTCAACATTTTCTCGAGGGGAAGGGGAGGGTCAGATTTTAAATTCTAGATTTTTTACTAGGGGACCCAAAATCTGGAGGCTGGTTTGGGGGTGGACGCGTGGACCCCACCCTACCCTCTGTTGAACTTTAAAGGATGGAGTTTGGGTTCAATTGTGTAAAGTCCAGCTTAGTCTTCTTACTTATCCTTCAATAATAAATCATAAAACCTCCAACTAATAACTTACTTCAGAGGTTAGGGATGTATTAATGTACCGCTGGTATAACTTGTTCCATAATGATAATGTATCAGTGTCATAATAATTTGTATTTGATCCCATTTTTAGAACCGTTGGCTCAATTGGAAGTTGATGAATCTCGCCATATTCTCTTCACGCGCTCTGAGAATGGAGCTATTCAAGTAAAATTCTATTTAAAATACTTTTACTTTGGTTTTTGGCATAAAAGCTTAAATCTACTGTGAATAAGATCATAAAATAAGCAAGCGGTGGTGTTGGAATGGCTACCTAGGGTAAATGATTTAGGGGTAAATTCGTAAATTATTAGTAAAAGCTAGAAGGTCCGCATACTCCTTAATGCATCTCACCTTCTGGCTCATTTTCAGGCTTTTAGTAATGACATAAATTTTTTATTTCTAAAAAATCTAATTTAAAAAAACATGTTGCAGGTTTTCGATCTCGGCTCTGATGGCTTGGGAATGTGCAAAGTGAGCAGTTTGAACGCCAAAACCGTCCAACACCTCGCCGCCGCCGTGGCTGACACGATTGACCCTTCCAACTTCCGTCCTGTGGTGAGAATCGACCCCTCTAGTTCTGCGGACTCCGCGCACATCAACCTGACGGCCCTGACCAAAACCGGCGTCAGAATCTATTTCAGCTGCCAGTGTCCGGACGGTCAGCTGGCCTACAGACAGCAAACGGGCCAAGATTTGGCTCAGGACAACGTACGACCGGCCACACTCAGGTAAGCACCTAGGTGGATGGGCAGCCTGTCAGAATTTTGTTTGTTTTTTGTGTTTTTTTTTTGGGGGGGGGGGGTACGGGTAATACCCCCTCCCAAATTTGTCAGGGTTGGTATATCAAAAATCTTGGAGGAGTATTCATACATGAGCATAGGGGGAATGAAATTTCGCAAGCCCTAGCCTCAAAATTTCGGACCCTCCCCCCTAGAAAAAAATCTAGGGGATGGCTCCCCCCAAAATTTTTATTTTGATTTTTGACACCCTACTCCTTTCCGGAATTCTTAATCCACCCCCCTTCCAAACCGAAGTTTTCGTATAAATCTAGGTCAAAACTTACTGTCACAAACACGTTTTTGTAGGGAAAACAGTATTTTTTATACATAAGCTTATTTAAAATTATAAAATTAGTTGTGTTTAAAATTGTATATTAGTGCTAAAAAACTTGAATCAATGATATAAAATAATTTTGTTTGGAAACCGGACCCATCCTTACCTCCTCTAGATTTCAAAATGGCTTACCCGGGGTCGACCCTCCGTAAAAAACTAGAGGGGTACGGACCCCTCCCCTCTCGAACCCCCTCCTAGTTTTCAAAGAGCCATTTACCTGAGGTGGCCACTCCTCCCCTCTTCTAGCTTGCCCTTCCATGCTCATGTATGAAGGTATTTCGCAGAAAGTTCATTTTCAACGTTTTTAGTACTAGGAAGTTCCTAGTAGGAACACCAAAATTACAGGGGTTTCCGAGGTACTTCTAAATTTCCGAGGGTAGAAGGTGTCGGCAGTTGGAGGTAAGGCTATAAAAGTCCTTGCTCACCTATAGGTAAACAACAACCAGCAGAAGGCTTAGATAATGAAGGAAATCTAGACGCAATAGCATCCTCAAAGCCCTAGCTGGGACCAGCTGGGGACAACAAAAAGAAACAATAGTAGCCTCATACAAAGCTATAGGGCGACCCATCCTCAACTACGGAACACCAATATGGTCACCAAACCTCTCAAAATCCCATTACCAGAAACTTCAATCAACACAAAACTCAGCCCTCAGGATAGCAACTGGATGCCACAAAATGGCCTCACTAGATCATCTATATCAAGAAACCAAAGTACTACCAATTGAAAATCACACATCTCTTCTTGCAACACAATTTCTTGCCAAGACTATGCAACAGACTCACCCATCCAACAAAATCACAGCAAACAAATCTAGGCCAAGAGAAATGAAACACAACCTCCAATCAAAGTATGGCCCCATAGCAGAAAGTTTCTTCAACCCAAATCTCACCGAAAAAGCCATCAGGACTAACATTCACACCTATTTTGTAAAAGAATCTCTATCTCAACTCCAACCCAATCCTCTACTAAAAAGCAAACCCCATGAAATACACAAAAGCGAACAACACCTTCCAAGAAAACTAAGAGCACTCCTGTCACAACTAAGATCCGGATTTTGTCATCATCTAAATTCATACAAATCAAGAATAAACCCACTAATCAAAAATGAATGCCCAAAATGCCACCAGAAACCGCATGATGTCCACCACCTTTTCAACTGCATCAAAAATCTTACCACACTAAAAGCAGAAGACCTATGGTTTCAACCCGCAAAGGCAGCAGCATTCCTGGAGGAAATCACTTGAAAACTCTGGCTATGCCAACCATAATGAAGGAAACGGTTAAAGATAGGGATGTCTTCATTGCTGTTTTTCACCTCAAAAGAAAACTGAAAGCTGGCGACAACGTTTTAAAAATTTAAAAGTGAATCTGCCCCAATTGTTGACACTGTCAGCTTTTGGACAATCGTGGCAGTGCCAAATAGTTTGTCACTGTTAGCTTAATATTTTCATGGTTTTTGTATGTATTTGTTATTTCCTGCAGTTAGTAAAGGTTTAATGTTTTTAACCCTATTTCAATTCCAAAATTTTAATTTTAGCTAAGTTTATAAGTAACAGCTTTTATGTATCATATTTACTAAATTTGGGTTGTTTTTTATCGATTTGTATTTACTAGTATTTAATTTTTGTGTTTTCTTTCTTTTATTTTATACTGCCACTGGCTTTTCCAAATGCTACTCTATTTAATTTACTCCCTGCTTTCTTTCTGTTTGGTTCAAGCTGCTCAAAGTCTTCTTCTCTATGATCAACGAATTATGCCACATGCCAAGCTGTTTGACATGGAATGACCTGGAAATATTGTAAAATTTAGTTTTAAACATACATGGTACGTTTTGGTAAGAATTTATTTATCTTGTTCATAAATTAATTAATGCAATAAACTAATGTTCCTAACTAACCAATTTTGTTCTGCTTTGTTATCCTAGGATTAGCTGATTAGCTGTTTTTGTTCTTTCTGTTTTTTATTTAAATTTGTTGTAGTTGTGGTTATGTTAGGCTAAGGTGTTCTCTCTTTGGCACTGTCGAGGTTGTGCACCCGATAAGAGCGCCATGGATTCTAGGCGGTGCGGTAGAAGCATAATCTATCTATCTTCCTCCCTGAGGCGTGCCTCAGGGCTCAGTCATTTCACCAACCCTCTTCAACTTCTACATATCGGACATACCTCCCCCACCTGCCGGCGTCAAAATCGTCTCCTATGCTGACGACACCACAGTCTACTCCACTGGAAACAACATAGCCAACATGGAAACAAATCTCACCAATTATCTCAACACTCTAAATCAATATCTTAATCTTAACCACCTCAAACTATCAACAGAAAAATCAACAGTTACACTTTTCTCTCCATCTTCACAAGAATACAACTACCACCCAAACGTGACCATACAAAACCAACTTTTACCGCTCAACAAAAATCCCAAAATCCTAGGTGTCACTTTTGATTCAAAACTAACCTTCAACAACCACATCACCACCATCAACAACAGGGCATCTAGACGCAATAGCATCCTCAAACCCTAGCTGGGACCAGCTGGGGACAACAAAAAGAAACAATAGTAGCCTCATACAAAGCTATAGGGCGACCCATCCTCAACTACAGAACACCAATATGGTCACCAAACCTCTCAAAATCCCATTACCAGAAACTTCAATCAACACAAAACTCAGCCCTCAGGATAGCAACTGGATGCCACAAAATGACCTCACTAGATCATCTTCATCAAGAAACTAAAGTACTACCAATTGAAAATCACACATCTCTTCTTGCAACACAATTCTATTTTAGCACTGTGGCAAAGAAAGTTTACAGCACCTGCACCATTTCTAAACTCTATCTGCTTTCTGGTATCCTGTCGCAACTGCTTAGGCTAAATTATTCTACTATTTTAGCACTGAAGCTTGCCATACCAATTACTTTCTGGTATCCTGTTTCTGTCCCAGCAGCAGTACTACCTATTATAAAATATTCTACTCAAGTTTAAACTTAAACAGTATATGTCAAAATCATAAAGCTTACTCCTAATTTTGACATAATGCTTAAAATATGTTGCAGTGTATTGCTTTTGTTTTCCCATTTAACCTGCACATTGCTTAGTTTGTTTTGCTTTAACTGGGTTTGCTATTGTTTCTTATGTTTATGTTTTATCTTTGTGTTCTCTCTCTTGTTCTTGTTCTTTTTAGCAGATCGGTGATGGGCCAAGGACCAGTAAGAAGAATTCCAAAGAATTCAAAAAAGACTGTAAATTCTAATGAAGGCGGTAAACACTTCGGTTTTATCCAGAATCGAATGGGCAGAATATGTATAGGTATATTTGTAACCCCAACCCAAGTAAGCTCATACCCCATTAGTTGCGTTTATACGCGGTGTGTTTGTGTGTCTATGTGTGTGTGCGCGCGCACGTGTGCATGCGTGTTGCGTGCACCATTTGTGGTATGGTGCGCGTTCATAGATGCATGCATGTAGGTATGCAGTGTGCCTGTGTATATGTATGTATGTGCTTTGTGGTTTTTGCTTGCCATGTTATTGTGGGTACACATGTATATGCTATTTTTTTTCTTATGTGGCTATCTTTGCTTTTGAGATATTATACTTCTACTAAACCAACTAAATATGTTTTCTCCACAAACAAAACAAAATTGCATACCCAAGAACTTCTCTACTCCTCATTAACTCAGTGGCAAAAAGTCATCACGTTCCTACAGTCCATTGACAGAATCTAAAACATGGTAATTTCTTCATTGTCTGTTCATCACTCTGAGGTTATCATACTATTATGACTATGGGATATCCGGTTTTGAGCATACAGGAAGTGACTCTTACTGAGTCTGAAGTAAGAGTTAGAAAATCGCTTCCGGCGTCAGTGCCTTCAGCTGTATTGGTGATACTGGTGGGTCCTGCTATATTTTATTTTATTTATTATAGTTTAATAATTTCTCATTTAATTTAATTTCGTATTTAATAATAGTTACCATATATAGCAACCAGTATTTTCTTTTACAGACAGTTAATCCGTAAAGTCGATAACTGGGTGCCTATAGAACCAAACCAAACCATTTCTTGCCAAGACTATGCAACAGACTCACCCATCCAACAAAATCACAGCAAACAAATCTAGGCCAAGAGAAATGAAACACACCCTCCAATCAAAGTATGGCCCCATAGCAGAAAGTTTCTTCAACCCAAATCTCACCGAAAAAGCCATCCGGACTAACATTCACACCTATTTTGTAAAAGAATCTCTATCTCAACTCCAACCCAATCCTCTACTAAAAGGCAAACCCCATGAAATACACAAAAGCGAACAACACCTTCCAAGAAAACTAAGAGCACTCCTATCACAACTAAAATCCGGATTTTGTCATCATCTAAATTCATACAAATCAAGAATAAACCCACTAATCAAAAATGAATGCCCAAAATGCCACCAGAAACCACATGATGTCCACCACCTTTTCAACTGCACCAAAAATCCTACCACACTAAAAGTAGAAGACCTATGGTTTCAACCCGCAAAGGCAGCAGCATTCCTGGAGGAAATCACTTGAAAATTCTGGCTATGCTAACTAACTATCTTCCTCCTTTATGGTATAATTTAGGATAAAAACAATTAAAAACGTATTTACAATTTCTGAAAAAGATAAAAGACAAGGTTAAATGTGTAAAAATTTGAGAAGTTGAATCTGAGAAAAACTGAGCTAGAAATTTTTAATGGGGAGTGGAAGACAAAATTTTGAGGTTGATAGGCCATGACATAAATTCATCTTTCTTAACTATGGGATTCACGTGCGCATTACCTTCTGTATAATACTTATATTTACATTATTGTTTGTTTGATTTGAATATTGATAAACTAATAATAAAGGTCTTGCATTTTAGAATTGTTCATGTCAGACTTCCGCCAGGTTTTACTGCTGGTACAATGGTTGCTAGACCACAAAACGTTCATTTAGGAATTTCCGACAAAGGTAAAAACTGCTTTATTTAATTTTTTTATTTTAAATATTTTGAACAAGGATAAATATTATTAGGTTTAGTATCACATAATATGCAAAAGTTTTATTTTGGTTCTTATCACATAAAAAATATAGATTTTAAATTTATTTAAACAATTTTAAAACAAGACTTTACGCATAAGAAGCATATAACAAGTTTTATTGCTAAAAAGGTAGGTTGTATAAGACTGGAACACACTGTTTTGTATTACATAGGTTCACTTATATTTTATGCTTATATTTTTTTTTAAATTTGCCTTCTTGTAATTTGTATAACGAAACTCGTTCTTTATTGAAATTAAGTTGTCCGAAAAAAATCTTTTTCTTCTCTTGGGTTTGTTTAATTTTTTATGAGTGCGATTCTGGATTTTGAAAGCAAAAAATGAATTGACACCAGTCTGGAGGTCTCGAAACCTAAAAAAATGTAAAAATGTACAAGGATCTCAAAAATACATAAACAAAAAACAAAAAAAAAACAAAAAATAATACCATTATTATTATTATTATTATAAAAATAATAATTTATATTTTTGTCTTGTTAATTTTAAATTTTTGTCATCTAGATGGGATCTCTTGCATTAATTTAGAGAATAATATAAATTTTATGCCGACTATTAGTCAAAATTTTTTTATAAAATTTAGATTTTTTTATTGATTTTAGATACGACTATGATGATTTCCATTGCAAACGAAGAAAACGACACATTATGGGCGTTTAGTAGTTCAAATTTTCCATTTCAACAGACTATGATTGAATCGCTGGTAAGAAAAACAAAGCTTGATATAAATCCCAAACAAATTATCTTTATAGGTGAAAAAGGATGAGGAGGAAAGGGGCAAAGGTGGGGTCCACGGTCCACGTTGTATTAAAATTTTGTCATCCTGTCATTTTGTCATTAAAATTTTGTCATGCCAAAAATTAGAAGTCGCCATCTCTCTTAAAATCCACAATGTTTTATCTTAAACGCCTCAAAAAAAAATATATAAGTATTTTTCCTCCTAAATTTTCCAAAACCGAAACCGTACCCACTTACGATTGATTATCTTTAGTTTCTTGGTTGCGTTTGCATTAAAAAGATATAAATAATATCATTATTTTTTATCTAAAATACTGTGTTCGTTGTGGCATTATTATGAATTTTTGTTTTAGATTCAATTACCGGTGCAGGGTAGAGCGTGGGCCATAGCTAAAACAGGTGCTTCTGTTTCCGAAGAGTTTCAACGATTAAATATTTTGCGGTATGACAAAATATCTTTTTTTTGTAAATTACTCTGGTATGTTTTAAAAGTTTTATAAAGCAGGATACGCAAGGCCGATGTTACTGAGCACTAATTGCACAACCAAATACTACATATAACAAACAATATTAACAAAGAATATTATCACATGCAGTGTGTCTTAGCGGGGACTCGATCCACGGACCTTCTGTGTGCAAGACGTAAGATCTGCCACTGCGCCACAGCCTCGATATAGCTACTTTTGTTATACCAGTGGGCGGCGCGTTGCGGCTTCGCCCATTGTATTCATTTCAAAATGTAATATCTCAACAATTTTGTTTTAGTAAATAGTTGTCAGAAGCAATTTGGTCTACCCCGCTAATTGTGTAAGTTGTGCCAGTGTCGGATAATATTTTCGCCACCATGATAAAATCGCCGGCCGGCAAATTCCTCATGATAAAGGCCATTATATTTTCGCCCCTCCCCCGGCGATTTTCTCATGGACACTAGCCGTGATATTTTCGCCCCCATCATTTTATTTTCGCCCCTCCCCTCTAATGTTCATGGGGGGCCAATCTCTTATGGCTGATAGTCTATGAGGAATTCGCCCCTCTTTCACTATCAAATGCATTGAAAAAAAAATTTACATATTATACTGTGAAACAGTTTAGTTTGAGTACTTCCTTTGTTTATAGCTTGTACTGTGTTTGTCGTGTGTTACGTGACGAATAAGCGTATCAAGTTTTTATCGGATTTTGAAAGTTTCACAACTGCATTGCAAAATCCTACAAAATACACTAATTATAATTGTCTTAATTCAAAGCCATCAAAAACAAAAGTAACAAGAAATAAATATGTATATATTATTTATTTGTCCTAATATATTCTCTTAAATCATGCTCATAAGCTTCAACTATTAAAAGAGTACTTTCTCCCACTTTTTAAATGAGTATTTTAAAATTTATTTAATCTTGAACTATGTTTTAGTTACTTTTGTGACTAATTTCAATAGTTTTTTAATTAATTTTTTTTTTTTGAAAAAAATAGTTTACAAATTTTTTTTTTCAATATTACTTTACATTAGAATATTCAACATTACTCTTTTAAAAATAAAACACTAATAAAAGATAGCTTCAGGAGGGTTCCTGAGTTATCTTTCAACCCTCCAATATGATGCTCTGTAGCTCTGGTCATTTAAAGGGGAGAGGGATCTGGCCGGAGCTCAGCTCCTTAAATGAGTGATTTTAGGTCTATTTAAGCTTGAAAACCTTTCAAATAACTTTATATTATGCAATGCTAAACTATTTTTATTGTTTTAAATAAGTTTTAAAAAATAGTTTACAAAATTTTTTTTCAATATTACTTTACATTAGAATATTCAACATTACTCTTTTAAAAATAAAACACAAATAAAAGATAGCTTCAGGGTTCCTGAGTTATCTTTCTATGTAGCTCTTTTCATTTAAAGGAGAGAGGGATCTGGCTGGAGCTCGGCTCCTTGAATGAGTGATTTTAGGTCTATTTAAGCTTGAAAACCTTTCAAATAAATTTATATTATGCAATGTTAAAACTATTTTTATTGTTTTAAATAAGATTTAGTATGAAAAAATTTAGTTCACAAAAATTTTCACAAAATAATTTATGGTATCACTCGTTAATTAATTAATTAAAAATGAAATTAATACAAAAATAGGGCTCCGGAATCCAGAGGTTTTTCATTCAAAGTTTCTAAAAGCAGAGCTCTGAGGAATATCCAGACCTGTGCACGGTCTGGAAATGCCCCCCCCCCCGTTTTATTGGAGGATTTGTCCTCTCCCCGTTTTATTGCCCCCCAAGTACCCTAAAATTATGACGCCATTTTTGACCTATGATGACGCCATCATCATCATCGCGAATTTTTTGCAGTTTTTAGTCTATTTCAACGTATTTTAAGCCATTTTAGACCTATTTTTACCTTATTTTCGCTTTTTAATTGTCCCTTTTTTCCCTTTTCGCCTCTTTTTTTCTCTTTTTTCTCCTTTTTTTCTCCTTTTTTCCTGTCCCCCTGCTTGCCCCCCCCCCCGTTTCAAAAAAGTTGCCCCCCGTGCCCCTCCCATTTTGGAATTGCCCCCCCCCCGGTTTAAACCCCGGGGGCGGGGGCGGTGCACAGGTCTGAATATCACTATTGGGGATGCTCCGGTCCGTAGCTTCAAAAACAGAGGCTTCGCTTTAGGTTAATTAATTTTGAAATATCTATTCAGTTATTTTATTAACATTTTTATTTTGTATTTTTTATCGTTTTAAAAGCACTGTAGTTCCGAAAAGCAAGCTCTTGTATGGATACCAGGGCTCGGAAGATATCACTATTATCAAGTCCCACATTTGTCGTTTATTTTTATGATATAAATTTTAGTAAAACTAAAGTAAAGCCAAATTAAATCTGATTAACGATTCAACGGACGTGACTGAGTCGTCCAACAAAGATTTTAAAAAAACACAGAATAAAATGTTATAATTCTCAAAAATTAAATCATAACCTCATTCATTCTGTAATATTTTTACGCTTTATAATTAACTATAAACCAGTGCGTTGTTAATAAATTTCATTCCAAAGGATTTTAAAATTGTTTTAAGAAAAAAACTTCGTCTTGGATTTAGTCACGAAAAGTAAATTATTTATTAAAAAAATATATAAAAACTACAATTGAAATGAAATGCAAAAAAAATTTTGTTACAAAGAATACATCATAAAATTAATGCAAATTCGTTATTAAACTGAAAATTACAGGGGGGCGAAAATATAATGAGGGGGGGGGGGCGAAAATATCATGGCTCAACCTATGAGGAAATCGCGGGGGTGCGACAATATATTGGCTCAAATCTATGATAGAATCGCCGGGGCGAAAATATCATCCGTTGCGCTATGATGAAATCGCCGGCCGGCGATAAATGTATGGGGGCAAATATATCATGCGACACCAGCTCATTCGATCAATCATAATGTAGTTAACTTTTTTTAAAAATTTATATTTTATTTTTGCATTATTAACAAGCGAGTTAAATATTTCTTTGTATTATTTTTCACAAGATATTGTATCTTGATATTGTATCTTTATATTACTTTTCAATATTGTTTACAATATACAAATCACAATATTTTTATGTTGCGTTATTAACATACGATAAATGTGTATTTTTTTGCTAAATAATAAATTTATATTATTATTCGTGAAATTTTGCCTTTCAAAAATCTCGATTTGCCGTATTTTCCAGACCGACACTGCCAAATGTATGGCCGACTTCGAAATGACGCGGGGTTAGGGCAAGTGGGGTCTGAACCTGATGTTTTAACAAAGTTGTTTTAAATCAGTAGTTTAAGTATTTTTAGGCCTAATATTGAATTTTATACACAAAAATAAGTTATTTTGACCCAAAAATGTATAAAAAATTTTATACTTGTAAGTTGACTGTAAGCATAGGTGTTTTTGGTCGGGTCCGCTAGGGGGGGGGTCCACCCCCGGGTGGAAGGCCAAAATTTTTTAGGGGGGGTCCAGGGGGGTCCGGACCCCCTGGCTTTTTAGGGGGGGTCGACCCCGGGTGCGAGATTTCAAATTTAGGGGGGGTCTAATTTTTTAGCAAAATTTTTTTAACTCAATAATTTAAGTGTTTTTAGGTCTAATATTGAATTTTATGTATTAAAACAGCCTATTTAGGCCTAAAAAGTGTATTTAAACACTGTTTTTAACTAAAAACCCGTGTTTTTGACAGTAAATAAAAAAATATACTTCCAAGTTGGTCGGGAGGGGGGTCAGCCTCGCTAGGGCGCGGTCAGGCCGGACCGCTCTCGAGCTTTGGGGGAAAGGGGGGGCCCCCTGAATTTTTTCTAGGGGGGGGGGTCCAAAATTTTGGCTCTAGGGGGGGTGCACCCCTCTGTCCCCCCCCCCAAAAACACCTATGGCTGTAAGGGTTGGGGGTTATACTGACTTGTAAGGGTTGGGGGTTCGAAGGGGTCTGCTTCGATAGAAAGGGGGAAGCTAGACAGGAGGGTCTGCTTCGATAGAAAGGGGGAAGCTAGACCGGACCGTTCCTGAGCTTTGGTGGGGAGAGGGGGCTATGGATTTTTTTCTTGGAGGAAAAGCTCGAAATTTTGGCTCTGGTGAAAAAGGAGGGTGTGCACGGTGCACCCCTATGTGCCCGCCCCACATCAAAAAAACATTATGCTCACCAACCACGCTTGCTAGGTAAAAAGTTTATTTTTTTTAATAAGTCTACGGAACAAAATTTTTTTTAATTTAGAAGTACAACTCAACACGTGATGCCAGTTAAACCTCCGTTTGTCGTATGGCAACATACGGAAAGTGCGAGAAAAATTGTTATATTAACTGCAAAGGTGATTATTGTTTTATAGTTTTTGTTTAAAAATAATTTTTTTTATTTTGTTTTAAATTTCGCATTTAACAACCTTTTATTTCTATTGAAAGCGTTAAACATCTCGGCGTCAATTCCCTCAGTTGGCTGTCCAGTGCGATGAATTTTTTATTAAATGGCTTGTTTATAATACGCGTTTAAAAATGTAAAGTACGTCAATGGGAGGTCTTTTAAATGTGATGTACCTCACATTTAAGATGTTTTCTTCTAAAAACGCTAAAATTTGGCTGTTTAGAAGCTGCTTTCCCGTTTTCCCGCAAAAATTTTCCTTAGAATCTGGCGATCTGTAAGGGTGGTTACCAAAATACCGTTCTAGCGTTTTCGTGTTTTGACACACGTTTCCACTAACTTATCCTAAATCTTCAGGAAGAGTTTTCTTTTTGTTTTTATTATTTAGTTATTTCGTGCTTACGTGATTTGAAGAATTTTTATATAGTTCCCGGCTCACAAGAGCTTCCTAGCAACAAACCAAACGCAATACCTTCCTTGTTTTAGAAAAACTAACTAAAATTTTCCTAGCGAACTTCGCCCTTCGGTTTTTTTTCTACGTACCCCCTTCCTTTCCTCGTGTTCTCTTTAACCTGTTCCAGTAGTTTTTAATTATCTATTGGCTAAATTTTTAGGGAGTTCAAACCTTTGAAAAATTAAGACCAGTGGATTTACTTGCAGAGCTTTTGCTTGATCACGGACCAGATTCAGCAGAAGTGAAGGCCTTCTTTCAGCTTCACGGGGTAATTTAGAGTTTAGCTTAATTTTTATGTCTTAGTGCACTATTTCTACATAGCGCTACAAGATCTGCAGTAATGTATGTGTTTTTATTAATCTGTGTTTTTTTGTTTTATTATTATTATTTTGATACACAAGAAACAACAGCGTTTTCCTGTGTTTCCTGTGTCTAAAGCAGAACGAAGGCATCCGTAATTTTAAAATCTTTTTAATGAAAGCCTCTCATATACCAATCATGATTTTTTATGACAGCATAGGTTGGCAATTTCAGATATACCTACCAAAAAATCCTATATGTTTTTAAGTTGCTGAACCTATTTCTTAAGACCACAGAAATTCCAACAATTTAGAACACCTTATTTTATCATTTCGCTGCCAAAGCCTAGGAAAAACCTTACCATTTCTAATCTAACTCATAAAAACTACGTTAACTTAGGTGAGCATAGCAGAATTCTGGAAGCTAAGGAGGCTGTTTAGTTAGAATATTTGGCATATTGAGTTCTAGGCATACACATGGTAACGAGAGAAGGGGGTTTAATTTAGGAGTTTAACTTTAACCCCTCTCCCTTACATTTAGAATACGGGTTTCATTCTCTTCACTTTAGAATGGGACGAAAAAGATAAAAATAAGGTAAAAATAGGTCTAAAATGGCTTAAAATAAATTGAAATAGGCTAAAAACTGCGAAAAATTCGCGATGATGGCGTTATCATAGGTCAAAAATGGCGTCATAATTTTAGGGTACTTTTTCATTTTTTGGCGAGGGGGGAGGCAAATCTTCCAATAAAGCGGGGGGTATTTCCAGACCATGCACAGGTCTGATAGTAGTAACTGTATTTGGTGTAATATTATGTATTTATCAAATATTTTAAAGTTTTTATTGATCGATTGATATTATTTAGTTATTTATAGGTTATTCTTTGTGGTTTTAGGGTGTCGAGGCGTGCGCGATGTGCGTTCTGCTGGCTTGCTCTACGGCGCCGAGGGACCGGACCGCAGCCGACGCCGCCGTCCGCGCCTTCTTCCTCCACGGCGGGGACCCACAGGTACAGGGATCTTTGGACGCATGAATTCTTGTAACTTTCCAAATTGTTGATCTTACATAGGAGGGGGCGTCCATTGTGGTCATATCAAGATTACAAGATAGTAGTAAGAATAGTAAGTAATTTAGAAGGGTAGATCGATCGAATTATTAAAAAATACAGCGGGAACTCACAGGTACGGGGATCTTGGACACGTAAATTTTGGAACCCCCCAAATTGTTAATCTGATCTTACAAAGGGGCGTCCATCAAGGTCATACAAGATTACAATCAAAACGTTAAAAGATTGTTTTGGTGATTTTATTACAAGCAACTTCTACTATTTGCAAAACAATATATTGCAATATAAAACAAATCGTTATGAAAATGCTACCAAGACAATGCCCCCCCGTTATAAAAATGCTCCCCATCTCACCGGTTTTGAATCATAAATGGACATGGGGGGTTAGTTACCCCCCCCCCCAAATTCTAGGAAGGGAAGTTTAACGCTTCTCACTCAGAATTGAAGGGAGAAGGATAAGGTTTATCCCCCGATTTTAAAAAAAATGATTAAAAATGTCTTTAAAATGACTTTTACTTGCCTCCAAACTTAAGTTTTAAGCTCAAAATGAGTGCTTTAAGCAATTAAAAGCTCAAAAATGCTGTAAAAAGGGCTTTTTGGCCTAAAATTGCGTTTTTTACCTTTTTTTGTTTGAAAATTGAAAAACTCTCTCTCCCACTTCGGACCAACTTGCCCATGTATGTTTTTAACCCGAGGGCAACGGCGGGGAGGGGGAAGTACACTTAGATATGTGTACTGGGGGGTCCCAGTACCAAAAACGCTAAAAATGGGATATTTGAGGTATACCCCAAAAAAAATTTGGGTCACCCCTCCCCGATTTTGGGGGTCGGGTATACCCCTAAAAAACCCGGGAGGCTGGCCACCTATGTATCTAAGTATTAATGAATGCTATTATAGGTGACTTTCCCGGGCTCTACTGTCCCTTCAGCAGGTGAAGACTTCTACCATCCACCACCGCCGCAAACCGGAACTCCGGGTCGGGGTAGGGTGAACGGAAGTATGGCCGACTGGTCCCAGCTACCAGGATGTAAATAAGTTATTTTTAAATATTTTTTTTAACCTTTGATAAAACGAATTATGACAGTGTTGTCATCCATAGGTGCCTGGGGAAGTGGGTATTACAGCCAATTAGTTTTTTTATTTTAATAATGCAACCTATGGTTATGCCATGATTTTACGCGTCTGTAGTGTAGATTATGAGTATTAAAATTGCTTATATTTATATAATGTGGTAAAACATATTGTGCTAATGGTATATAAAAGACGAATACCGATCAACACACTTACTGACATCAAGATTAAATGTGTAACGCACAAAAATATCTGACTGTCCACTAAGTTTCAAGCCAAAATTTAGCTAAAAAAAACTCGAACATGCACAGACCTGTGCACGGTCTGGAAATGCCCCCCCTCTTTATTGGAGGATTTGCCCCCCCGGTTTATTGCCCCGCCTCCCGCCAAAAAAAGTAAAAGTACCTACCATAAAATTATGACGCCATTTTTGACCTATGATGACGCCATCATCGTGATTTTTTTGCAGTTTTTAGCCTATTTCAATGTATTTTAAGCCATTTATTTTTACCTTATTTTCGCTTTTTTTGCCCCTTTTTTTCCTTTTTCCCTTTTTTTGTTTTTTTTTCTTTTTTTTCTTTCTCCCCTGCTTGCCCTCCCGTTTTATTGCCCCCCGTTTCAAAAAAATTTCCCCCCGTGCCCCCCGTTTTGGAATTGCCCCCTCCAATAAAACCCCAGGGGGGCAGAGCACAGGTCTGCATGGCATAGCTTTGTTTTCTCCCAAAATTCGCCATTTTTTGATAGTATTTCCGCGCAACGATTTTCAACGCAGTGTTAGTTTTCTTGCTTATCTATACCTATTTTAATTTTAAACAAACAAAACATTTTTTTCCTAATGATACAAATTTGCTACTAAGTAGATAATGTAAAATTTTAAAAAGAATTTTAAAAATTTAAAAAATACTTCATTATTAAGCAAGCATAATTGTAGATTTTGTGTAAAAGTAAATTAAAATAATAGAGGTATGTAGTGTGCTAAAACTAGCGATCTATTTTTTGATATGGTAGCATTCTGCTCTTAACTACCTGAGTCTTGGTAAAATTTGGTGCATTTTTGTTCTTTTAAAAGTTTCAAAATAAAAAAATTTTATTTACAAAAACTCTGTCTTAAAACAATGTTTACGGTAATAATTTTCAAAAAATAACTAGTACCAAAAAATTCGCTATATAAATTCCATACTACAATTAATAAAACATGAAAATTAACCAAAAAAATAATTTAAAAAATAAAAGATTATCATTTTTAACGAAAAATAGTTTCAATAAAAAGCATCATTTTTTTAGCGTACACACTGCTTCCTGTTTTAAGACCATTACACAGTTCACCATTGCAACAACACAATAAAACTTGAAATGTATGCCTAAAAATGTAAATAAAAAAACTACGCTTAAAAATTCTATAAATCATATTAGGAAAAACGGATAATATTTTCATTATGAATATCTTTTGTACCGCAAATAGGTAAATTATTTATCATAGCAAAAAGATGGACACATTTCCCTCCCATCCCATGATAATACTTTAAATCAGATTATCGGCTTACTTTCAAAATTTTAAAATAAAAGATAATTTTTTTAGCCAGAATAATCTTTTGCTATGATACCTACTTACTAAACGCAGGCCTAGGGACTTTATGTGAGAAAGGCCATTATAACAGCCTTCAAGTGTAATCTTACACTTACACTTTTGTCTTTTTTTCCTTTTTTCTTTTTCTTTAATCTTTTTTTTCACATTTTTATTATCTTCTTTTTTTTTTTTCATTTTTATGCTTTTTATTTTTTTTTTTCTTAAGAGCTTGCACTTGAATCTTCTGCATCCTGAGTAGGGGGGGGGGCCTTTCCTTACTAGAAGTTACACCAAATTTTCAGTGTTGGATAGAGTTTTAGGAGTCATTAATGGAGATTCCATTCTTGCTGCTTCTGTCAAAAAAATATTTCATTTTTTGTTATATTTTTGCTATTTCAAGACTATCTTTATTTAAGTCAAATCAAATATTTTTTCTCAGTTTAGTTTTAGTCTAAAAACATTTAAAAACACGTGTTTCTAATTTTAACGTATATTTTTTATGATGTATCTATCTAGCTATATATATTTTTTTATTTTAAATAAAGTATTTTTATTTTTTATACTAAATACAAATATCTACATTACAACAGGCGCAAAAAAAGGCAATCAGTCTTTTTCTTGAATAAAACAAACGCTAACACCCTGCTAAAAATAAGTTCACAGTCACCAGCATCCATTTTTTCGACCACAACGATTTTCGTCATCACATTCTTTCCTTATTTGCCCTGCAATCTCACCGTGGGTCACCAACCAACTGCTACACTGACTCACACCTGCAAATTCATCATATTTTTCAAAGTAGATCACCATAAATCACATTAAAAACTTAAAAATAGTGTTCTTTAGATAAAAATAACTCTTAAAAGGGATAAACTCCTTCCCTTTACATCTTCAGAGCACCCATTAGTTCTTACTGAAATAATATTTATATATTTTGGTTTTTTTATTTTTTAGTGAAAATAGGAAAATCTTTCAATAAAGTTGGGGGGGCTTTCCAGACCTCACAGTCTGCAGTATTATAAAAAATTAAATTTTTGATTTAGGTGAAAACCATACTTATATAACTTAGTGACAGGATTGATTTCATTCGGTGGAGGTGATTGACAAAAAAATTTTCTGGTCGATTTCCATACAAAAATCTGGGGGAGGAACCCCACATAATTTTTGAAACGGTTAGAAGCAGGGATAGAAAAACGGATAATATACCGTTTTTGGCCTAATAACCTAACGTATTATTATTGATTTTTTAGCTGTAAAAACATTTCTTTATTAAAAATTACATATATATTGCAGGTTCTGTGGTTTTCACAAATGGATTTAAAGACCTTTAAGACATCTTGGCTACACCCACCCTGTAAACCACATCAGATAGCACACTCCATGTTTCAGGTATGCATATAAAAAATTCCAAGCCATTTTGTAGGCGGCTATAAAGTTTAGGAGCGAAAAAAGTAGTGAATCAACCAAATATGATTTTTGTTTTGCTTGATGTGTAGTACTTATTTTTATTAAAATTATTGTACTTTTTTCAACAAGACATCAAGCAAACATAATTAAATAACAACGACAGCTATACACAGCACTTATTGACTGCTTAAGTGAAGCAAAGCGGAAATTTTTTTGCTTTGTGTCATCATTGTGAAACCAAAACTATTTTAGAAGTTGGCGCCTCGCCTGTTAATACAACGAAAAGCCCAACTATTACGACTATATTAATTTCTGTCGGTTAACCAAGCTGATACATTAGTTGCGATAAAAACCAAAATTATGATTTCTGTAGTATATATATCATGATTTACAATCGTCTATTGATTAATCAAACGATTTTGGCTAGTTTTTCAATTGATCGTTCGAAAAATTGTTTTAAGTTGTTCGAAAAATTCATTAACACAGTTTTGCTGCAATTTTATGGAAAGTTAAAGAATACGAGACGATTTTAGGTGGTTTTGTGTGAAAACGGTTTTAAAATTTTACACAGATAAAAAAAATGAATATTTTTACAAAGAAAAGCAAATAAAAATAAAAAACGATTTTTACTTGTATTTTACGATTTGGAAACTACAGCTTTAAAATTATAGTATTATTATGATTATAATCAAGAGCGTAGCCAGGGGGGTTACGGATAAATGAGCAGCCTCCCGGAATTTTTTGGGGGTATACCAGACCCCCAAATTCAGGGAGGGGTGTCCGAAAATTTTTGGGGGCAGTCAGACATGCACCGGCCCCCCCGGGGTTAAAAAAACCGGGCAGTTTTAATGGGGGGATATAAACGGGGGCAAGCAGGGGGAAAGAAAAAAAAAAAAGAAAACTGAGAAAAAATATTTATATTTAAGTTTAAATTAAAGCATAGTCTTAAAACGCCGATTAAAACAGACAAAAAACCACGTTTTCCAAGCAATGGCCGGAATGGATACTCCATAATGACCTCCTAAAACTCTATACCAACACTGAAGTTAGTGTAGTTTTAGTCAAGGACAAGGCCCCACCCACCCCTACTAGGGGATTGCAGGGAGAAGATTGGAGTTTTACATCCTTCTTTAAGATAATAATAAAAAATAAAATAATGCTATTAAAAATGAAATAACCAATAAAACTCAGATAAACTAAATAATGTGATAAATAAATAGTATTCAAAGATAAAAGAAATAAAGGTAAAAACATAGACAAAAGTGTAAGTGTAAGATTACACTTGAAGGCTGTTATAATGGCCTTTCTCACATAAAGTCCCTAGGCCTGCGTTTAGTAGGTGATCTAATCGCGGAAGGACTTCTTTTTGACTAAAAAAATTTATTACTTTTATTTTAAAATTTGAAAGTTGAGCCACCATGATGATTTAAAGTATTATCATGGGATGGGAGGTAAGTGTTTATTCTTTTGGCCATGATAAAGAATCAACCCATTTGGTATAGAGATTCATAATGAAAGGATTATTTTTTCCTAATATGATTTATAGAATTTTTAAGCGTAGTTTTTTTCATTTACATTTTTAGCATATTTAGTTTTATCGTCTGTCTATGGCTACCGTGAACGTCTTAAAACAGGAAGCGTGTATGCTAAAAAACAGTGCTTTTTCTATTCAAAACTATTTTGCTGAAAAATGATAATCTTTTATTTTTTAAAATTATTTTTTGGTTAATTTCATGTTCTATATGAATCTAAGTATGGAATTTTATATAGCGAATTTTTTGGTACTAGTTATTTTTTGAAAATTATTACCGTAAACATTTTTATAACATAATTTTTAAATAAAATTTTTTATTTTGAAACTTTTAAAGAACAAAAATGCACCAAATTTTACCAAGACTCAGGTAGTTAAGTAATAGAATGCTACCATATCAAAATATAATCGAAATTTTAGCACACTACATACCTCTATTATTTTAATTTACTTTTACACAAAATCTACAATTATGCTTCTTAATAATGAAGTATTTTTCAAGTTTCCAAATTCTTTTTAAAGATTTAGTTATCTACTTAGTAGCAAATTTTATCATTAGAAAAAAACGTTTTTTTTTAAAATAAGAAAATTAGATAAGCAAGAAAACAACACTGCGTTAAAATCGTTGCGGTGGGAGACCATTTTAAAAACTGTGATTGGGAGAAAACAAAGCATGCCATGCAGACCTCTCTGCCCCCCTGTTTTATTAGGGGAATTCAAAACGGGGGGCACGGGGAAATTTTTTTATGGGCAGCAAAAATGTGTAAGGCAAAGCAGGGGATAGAAAAGAAAAACAAAAAGGGGAAAAGGAAAGGGGCAAAAAAAGCAAAGGTAAAAATAAATGGCTTAAAATACATTGAAGTAGGTGAAAAATAAATCACTATGATGGCGTAACCATAGGTGCAAAAATGGCGTCATAATTTTATGGTAGGGACTTTTACTTTTTTTGGCGGGATGCGGGGCAATAAACCGGGGGGCAAATCCTCCAATAAAGGGGGGGGGGCATTTTCCAGACCGTGCACAGGTCTGTGCATGTTTGAGTTTTTTTTAGCTAAATTTTGGCTTGAAACTTAGTGGGACAGTCAGATATTTTTTGTGACGTTAAACATTTAATCTTGATATAAGTAAGTGTGTTTATCTGTATTCGTCTTTTATATACCATTAGCACAATAATGTTTTACCACATTATATAAATATAAGCAATTTTAATACTCATAATCTACACTACAGACGCGTAAAATCATGGCATAACCATAGGTTGCATTATTAAAATAAAAAAACTAATTGGCTGTAATACCGATTTCCCCAGGCACTTATGGAATGACAACACTGTCATAATTCGTTTTATCAAAGGTTAAAAAAAAATATTTAGAAATAACTTATTTACATCCTCTGTAGGTGGGACCAGTCGGCCATACTTCCGTTCACCCTACCCCGACCCGGAGTTCCGGTTTGCGGCGGTGGTGGATGGTAGGTAAGTCTTCACCTGCTGAAGGGACAGTAGAGCCCGGGAAAGTCACCTATAAAAGCATTCATTAATACTTAGATAGATAGGTGGCCAGCCTCCCGGGTTTTTTAGGGGTATACCCGACCCCCAAAATCGGGGGAGGGGTGACCCAAATTTTTTTTTGGGTATACCTCAAATATCCCATTTTTAGCGCTTTTTGGTACTGGGACCCCCCAATACACATATCTAAGTGTACTTCCCCTCCCCGCCGTTGCCCTCGGGTTAAAAACATACATGGGCAAGCTGGTCTGAAAAGTGAGTAGAGAAAATTTTTCAATTTTCAAAGCAAAAAAAGCGTCAAAAACGCAATTTTAGGCCAAAAAGCCCTTTATACTTTAATATTCAACTTTTAATCGGTTAAAGCACTTAATTTGAGCTTAAAACTTACGTTTGGAGGCAAGTAAACGTCATTTTAAAGACATTTTTAATCATTTTGTAAAATCGGGGAATAAACCTTATCCTTCCCCCTTTAATTCCTAAGTGAGAAGCGTTAAACTTCCCTTCCCTGAGAATCGGGGGGGGGGGGGAGCAAATCTCCATGTTCATTTATGATTCAAAACCGGTGAGAATGGGGAGCATTTTCATAACGGGGGGGCATTGTCTTTGGTAGCATTTTCATAACGATTTGTTTTATATTGCAAGATATTGTTTTGCAAATAGTAGAAGTTGCTTGTAATAAAATCACCAAAACAATATTTTAACGTTTTGATTGTAATCTTGCACGACCTCTTGACTGGAGCGCTCCTTTGTAAGATCAGATTAGAGATTTATGGTGTTCCAAAATTTACGTGTCCAAGGATCCCCTTAGTACCTGTGAGTTCCCGCTGTATGTCCTAGTAATTCGATCTATCTGACCCTTCCAAAATTCTTACTTACTATTCTAACCACTATCTTGTAATCTCTCATATGACCACTATGAAACGCCCCCCCATAAGATCAAAAAATTGGAAAGTTACAAGATTTCATGCGTTTGAGTTACCCTGTGGGGGCTCCGCCGTGGAGGAAGAAGGTGCGTCGGCTGCGGTTTGTTGTGTGTAGAAATAAGCCACATCGCGCACGCCTCGACACCTAAAACCACAAAGAAATAACTCATAAATAACTAAATAATATCAATCGATCAATAAAAACTTTAAAAAATATTTGATAAATACATAATATTACACCAAATAATACAGTTACTATCAGACCTGTATGGTCCCCAAAATACCCCTCGCTTTATTGGAAAACAATTTGCCTTGTCGCCAAAAAATGAAAAAGTACCCTAAAAATTATGATGTTATTTTGACCTATGATAACGCTATCATCGTGAATTTTTTCTAGTTTTTAGCCTATTTCTCAATTTATTTTAAGCCATTTAATACCTATTTTTACCTTATTTTATCATTTCGCTGCCAAAGCCTAGGGAAAAAACTAACCATTTCTAATCTAACTCATAAAAACTACGTTACCTTAGGTGAGCATAGCAGAATTCTGGAAGCTAAGGAGGCTGTTTAGTTAGAATATTTGGCATATTGAGTTCTAGGCATACACATGGTAACGAGAGAAGGGGGTTTAATTTAGGAGTTTAACTTTAACCCCTCTCCCTTACATTTAGAATACGGGTTTTATTCTCTTCACTCTAAGTAATGGGACGAAAAAGATAAAAATAAGGTAAAAATAGGTCTAAAATGGCCTAAAATACATTGAAATAGGCTAACTGCAAAAAATTCGCGATGGCGTCATAATAGGTCAAAATTGGCGTCATAATTTTAGGGTACTTTTTTTATTTTTTGGCGAGGGGGGTGGGGGCAAATCTTCCAATAAAGCGGAAGGGGACATCTCCAGACCGTGCACAGGTCTGATAGTAGTAACTGTATTTGGTGTAATATTATGTATTTATCAAAGTAAATTTAAAGTTTTTATTGATCGATTGATATTATTTAGTTATTTATAGGTTATTCTTTGTGGTTTTAGGGTGTCGAGGCGTGCGCGATGTGCGTTCTGCTGGCTTGCTCGACGGCGCCGAGGGACCGGACCGCAGCCTGATGCTGCCGTCCGCGCCTTCTTCCTCCACGGCGGGGACCCACAGGTACAGGGATCTTTGGACGCAATGAACTCTGGTAACTTTCCAAATTGTTGATCTTACATAGGAGGGGGCGTCCATTGTGGTCATATCAAGATTACAAGATAGTAGTAAAGACAGTAAGTAATTTAGAAGGGTAGATCGATCCAATTATTAAAAAATACAACGGGAACTCACAGGTACGGGGAAATCTGGACACGTAAATTTTGGAACCCCCCAAATTGTTAATCTGATCTTACAAAGGGGCGTCCATCAAGGTCATACAAGATTACAATCAAAACGTTAAAAGATTGTTTTGGTGATTTTATTACAAGCAACTTCTACTATTTGCAAAACAATATATTGCAATATAAAACAAATCGTTATGAAAATGCTACCAAGACAATGCCCCCCCCGTGATAAAAATGGTCCCCATCCTCACCGGTTTTGTTAATCATAAATGGACATCCGGGGGGTTAGTTACCCCCCCCCCCAAATTCTAGGAAGGGAAGTTTAACGCTTCTCACTCAGAATTGAAAAGGGAGAAGGATAAGGTTTATCCCCCGATTTTAAAAAAAATGATTTAAAAATGTCTTTAAAATGACTTTTACTTGCCTCCAAACTTAAGTTTTAAGCTCAAAATGAGTGCTTTAAGCAATTAAAAGCTCAAAAATGCTGTAAAAAGGGCTTTTCGGCCTGAAAATTGCGTTTTTTACCTTTTTTTGTTTGAAAATTGAAAACCTCTTTCTCCCACTTCGGACCAACTTGCCCATGTATGTTTTTAACCCGAGGGCAAACGCTGTGGGGAGGGGGAAGTACACTTAGATATGTGTACTGGGGGGTCCCAGTACCAAAAACGCTAAAAAATGCAAGATAGCAATACGAACTGAACGAAGTACA
>JASAMX010025876.1:0-33057 GCA_030248175.1 Microlaimidae sp. YZB2_3
TGTTGTTCTTGGTTAGTTTCGTATTGCTAAGCCGCCCAGTTAGGGTTGGTTCATACTTATGTAAAAACGTCCTTTGGACAAAGTCCAAAGGACAAACACAGCGTATAAACGTATGTAAAAACGTCCTTTGGACTTTGTCCAAAGGACGTTTTTACATAAGTATGAACCAACCCTTACACGTTCTGTTGATAAAATTTTAAAAAGGTAAATTTTAAAAACTTTATTTTCGACGTTTCAAAATGATAAAACAAATCTTCGGCAGGGTTTCAATACGTTTACCCAAACGTATTGAGACTCTGACGAAGATTGGTGTTATCATTTCGAAACGTTGGAATAAAAGTTTTTAAAATTTGCCTTTGCCCTGCAGATCACAACGAATTATGACTTTCAAGGCAATCCAAAAGGATTTCCAGAAAATTTTCAAAAAACTGAAAATTTACATGCAAATTTTTTAGAATTTTTTAAACGATCTCTTTTTCAGTTTTTTTATCGTTCACAGACCTTTTTATTTTTTGCTAATAAATACATTCAAATGTTACTAACGAAATTTTTTTCACAATTTAAAGTGACCTGATACAAAAAAATAATTTGTAATTTTAAGTTAATTTAAAGTATAATTGTGCTTTTTTCTTCAAGCATGAATAAAAAAAATTAATACTGTTGTTTTACAAGCTTGTTTGTTTTATATGGACATTGTTTTACAAAAAAGTTTTTTCTGGTCTAAAAATTTAAAAAAATGGTGACAGGTCCATTATGAAGGCCCAGTCAGGTTCGACACATAACGGAATAATAACTTTTTGACGAATAATGTGACACGGTGCGACACATTAATAAATACACCGCGCTGTGACAAGCAGTCCGCATCGCAAGTCACACCCGTACATCCTGCCCCTCACCGGAGACAGACCATCATCGGAGAGTTGCGGTATTGTGTACAGGAATTGGGGGGAATATTGAATGAGCGGGAAATTCTTCCACCGCAAGCGAAGTGGTTGCGGGATTGACCTGACCCACCACCGGAATTGAAAGAAACCAGAAAGGCCGAGGGAGTGACCGGCGAATTTCAATAGAGTCTGCGACAAAACAGTCACCTCTGGACAACGGGAATATCTCCATGCTGTGTGCTCTTTCGACCAGCGAAATAGTTTCTATTCACCAGTTGGAGCCTCGCTCGGGTGTGTGTGTGTGTGTGTGTGTCCGTTCGGGTGTGTATAGAGGTCTGTGCGCCTTCGGGTGGGAAAATAATAAAGGACACCCTGGGACATAATAGACGATGCAATTTGAACGAACAAAATAACCACGACATGGTAAACAAGATTTCTCGCCCCTTTTTCACATAAACCAACCTGAATGAGGAAATTGCAACCGGGGGCCCCTTTTCCGCAATTATATTTCCAGCAATCTTTTCACTTTCATAATATACTGTTACTAGTATTACCTTACTGCATTTATTTTGTTTATTTTTTTGTTTCACTTTAGTTTTCCGCTAAATTTATAATTTACTATAGTGAAAACGTGTAACAACAACGTTTAATTTTTTGCATAAATAACGGTGTAATAAATTTTTAAATGAAAAGAAAAATAATACGGTATACTGTAACAATAATAAAAAATGCGCATGCATCCAATATCACTCAATCAGATTCAATATCATCATGATCGCTGTGAATTTTTTCACATAGAAATCCTGCAGCGGACGTCAATAAAAAAGTAAACATAATTCATAATTCAATATATTTCAAATGAATTTTTTGTCAAAATCTGATATTACGCAACGAAACTTATAGAATCGTTGTGAGCTTAAAAACGAAAGAAATCCTGATAGCCCATGTCATTCGTAATGCAAAAGCATATCTTAAAAAAGAACTGTCTATATTCGGTAATAGGGCTATTATATCTTATTTCTGAAAAAATTGCACAAAAAATCATATTTATTAGGAGTATACATATAAAATATTAGCTTGGGGGATTTAGCGATGAGGTGAGTCGTGTGTAAAGATAACAAAACATCGCTCGTTGATGCGGATATTGAAGCCGGGACAGGCGCTGGGTGGGGATCAGGCGCGGTGGTTCTGATGAGGTCGCACCCCGGGGTCTGGGCGCCCACAGCTGCCGGTTTGTTTACTCTGGTTGGGGGAAGGGTGCGGGGGCGGTTGTTTAACCCAGCTGACCCCCCGCGCCCTCGGCGTGTGAGATTTACGACCGGGGGTGGGGGCAGGTGCGCGCCGGGTTGGAACGGTCATAAATCACCATTAGCGGGGATTGTATCCCCGAAGGAACAAAGCCCCCGACAACGAACCCCCTATACCTAAGTGTAAAAAAATCCAATATTCGGCCGCGAGCCGAGCATATGCTGAGCAAATGAAACACGACCTCTTACACAACGTGCAATTTCACCTGGGATATACGGCGGTTAAACCGGGCGTAATCTCCAGCATAATTTCTCCAACCCAAGCTAATCTCGTTTAAACAGCGAAGAGATTAAAACTCCGCCTCGCCTACGACACTGAACGTTGGCGAAACTGCAGTTAACAGCAGGGGGACAAATTTTACTGAGATAAAAACTAACAAAATAATTTACAATAGCTGAAAGTTTACACGTTTTAAAATAACAGACATTCTAAATATTTCAATGATTATCATACAATTGGAAGCACTAAACCACGAATTGGCATTTATCCAACGCTTAATTACATTTTTATTTAATAGTAATTACCGCGGTTTGTAAGGATTATTTCCAGGGTGGTAAACACGCTTTTGGTCAGAATTATTGTGAATACTTTCTGATTGCTAATTATGTCTGAGCACGTTTCAAGGTATATAATTTATAGCAAAGCGAACCAAACAAAATTAAGAAATATTTCTGTTTTACAGCGCCAATAAAGGAGTTTTTATATCCTCAAAAAAACAACTTAGAGTTACTCGGTCTTTTTAACTTTTAACGTATTTACACTGATGACTTAGTTATACATACGCAAGTTTAAACATTAAAACAGTGTTTTTTTTTTATTTAGGACATTGTCCTATAAAATTTATAAGTGTTCAAAATAAATAAATTCTGTTGTATTTAAAAACATTATAAAAAAACCCAAGCAATCCAAAATTTAAATTTTTAAATTTGGTTTTAATTTTGAGTCATAAAAATAAAGCCATTTTTCACTATAAAAATTTCTATGTATGCAGACCTGTGCACCGCCCCCCGGGGGTTTTATTGGGTTGGGGGCGATTCCAAAACGGGGGGCACGGGGAGCAACTATTTGAAATGGGGGGCAATAAAATGGGGGGCAAGCAGGGAAGAAAGAAAAAAAAAGAGAAAAAAAAGGAGAAAAAAAGAAAAACAGAAGGGAAAAGGGAAAAAAGGACAAAAAAAGCGAAAATAAGATTAAAATAGGCCTAAAATGGCTTAAAATTTGCTAGTAAAATAGGCATTGAAATAGGCTAAAAACTGCAAAAAATTGTCGATGATGGCGTCATAATAGGTAAAAAATGGCGTCATAATTTTGGGTACTTTTTCATTTTTGGGCGGGGGGAAATAAAATGGGTGGGGGGCAAATCCTCCAATAAAGTGGCGGGGGGGGGAGATTTCTAGACCGTGCACAGGTCTGTGTATATTTTATATTTAACTTAAAAACCGTTCAGATTAAAAAGCAATAGTTAAATTAACATAACACATTAACAAAAGATAAAATATGCTTAATAGTAGACGGTACGGTATGCTGTACGAAAAATAAACTTCACTCAACATAAGTTTTTTTACAAATCACCCAGTTAAACTAATGAGAAATTGTTAGATGTTTAAACCGGTCGCTAATTTCAACTGCGGAAGACAGTGTTTCAATAAAATTTTGTTCTCGAAGCAAAATATTTTTTTAATTTCAATACAGTTTTTTTACTTTATTTTACCGTTTTAGTTTATGTTGTATTGATTTTTAAAAGTTGTCCGGGTAAAAATGTCGGTTTAACATTATGTTAAGAATGTTTTAAATCTTATATCTTCTGGAATATCAAAAAATTTTAAATTATTTTACAAGGACTAATTTGCATCTTTTTAGTTTTAGTTTTTTTCTGAATAAACTAAAAAATTTACACGAAAAGCCTTAGTTATGCAAAACATAGCTTTAAACAATGGTCACAAGTTTCAAAAACAATTGTTCTAATATTGTTATTAAGTCCCCGGATTTAGAAAAAGTTGGTAAAAGTTATTTATTTCGTAACAAATTCTGACTTCTTTGTGAAACTGCCGACCCAAAATTTTGTTATGCTAGGTAGGTTCTTACTTTAATATTTGAAGACGATAATAAAATAAATATTTCAATTCCCTCCAAATTTTTAATTTTTCTTTTTACCCTATGTATTGAAGATACACGAAAAAAGTTTGGTTGATCACAATATTCAAAAACACAAGAGTGAGTCCTTTTTTTAGAAATGACCCTATTTAGGAAGCATCAATCGGAATTAAACCAAGGGCTACCTGAGGAGAGAAGGAGGGGAGAGGGGGAGCCCCAAAACCCCAACCAACAACGCCAAAAACGACAGCAAACCAACAAAACCAAAAAAAACACAACAACAAAAAAAAAAATCAAAGAGAAAAACAACAAAAAAAAACACAAACACAAGAAGAAAGAAAAAACAACAAAAACGAGAAAGAAAAAAAAGAAAAAAAAACAAAACGAAAAAAAAAAAAAAAAAAAAAAAAAATGAAAAAAAAAAAAAAAAAAAAAAACAAAAGAAAAAAAAAAAAAAAAAAAAAAAAAAAAAAAAAAAAAAAAAAAAAAAAAAAAAAATAGTAAAAAAAATAAAAAAAAAAAAAAAAAAAAAAAAAAAAAAAAAAAAAAAAAAAAAAAACCCCAAAACCCACCCCCCCTTAAACATACATGGGCAAGTTGGTCCGGAGTGGGGGTTGGGTTAAACCCCAATATAGGGGTGGGGTTAAAATCCGAGAAACACACCCATATCGTTTTTTTCCGGAGTGCATTTTACCCCTATCGTTTTTCGATTTAAACGCTAATTTTAGGTCAAAGAGCCCTTTTTATTGCACTTTTGAGCTTTTTACTGTTTAAAACATTCATTTTGACCTCAAAACTTAAGTTTGGAGGCAGTTAGAAGTTAATTTAGACACATTTTTTCCTTCATTTTTCCAAAAATTGGGGGGTTAACCTTTTCTCCTCCTCACTTCTAAGTGGGGGGGAGAACCCCCCTTCTCAAAATTTGGGGGAGGGGGTTTACCCCCCCCCCCCAACCTGCCCTTCGTGCCCATGTATGCTCTTAAAAATTTTTAAGGATCGATCCATTTCTAAAATTTAAAATTATACTAACATTTTGTATATTTGATTTAATATGGACTATTGTACGTTTACTCAATTTAAGCGGACACTCATTGACTTGTTTAATAAATTATATTGCATGCTATAACATCATTAATGACAGGTGAAAATCTACCTATATTATAAAAACTAGGATATTGTGTTAATTTATATGTAGATATGATGACACTTTATATAGTTTATATACTTCATAAATCCAATATTTTAGGTACATATAGCTTTCAGATACATTTACTATACATTTACTATGCGGTGTACAAATAACCAACGCATGGACGTTCGTTTGAATTAGCAAAATATTGGGTCACATTTCTCTACTATATCAAGAATACATAACAAAGAATGCATCACTGTGTATTAAATTTCTTCCCTATCCGTGTATCGCTTTGACAGAAATTTAACCCCCGAGGGATTATATTTGACCTCCAGGGGGGTTAAATTCGACCCCCCGGGGGTTAAATTCGACCTCCGGGGGTCAAATTTGACCCCCCCCGGAGGGTTAAATTCGACCCCCCGGGGGGTCAAACAACGAGTTTTTTTGTTTTGCAAGGTCCCTGGTTTGAATCCCCTCTAATTAAGCGTTATTTTTGTTTATTTCCTTTTAATTTTATCGGTTTTACAAATATTTCAAAATCTTAATTTTAATAATTTTGTTTCAATTTTTAAAATATTTTTTTTATAAAAGGTTAATAAAATTGAATGCAAATAAATAAAATTTATTTCAAAATAAATAAACTTAAACCCGAAGGCTATCTGGAAGCGATAAATCTAACAAGCCATGGGTTTTTTGCATAAAATTTGTAAACAAATATTAATTTAAAAAATGACCGTTTTATTTTTTGCTTTTTCTTACAATGATAAGTCGATTTGCAATTTTCTTTTTTAATAATGTTAATTTTATTTTTTATTTTTTCATTTCCAACAATTATAACAATAATGCAATAAAGAAGAATGAATAGCGATTATTTCTTTAAAAAATAAATAAAATTAAAAATAATTAATATAACTTTAAATAAAAATTAAATAAACAGCGCTTAATTTTCATTTGTAAAAACATTCTGTAAATTTCAGTAATATTCAGGCCATTCCAAATAATTATAAATAGACTGGTTGGCAGTTCTACAAAATGAGAATTTGCTTATTTGTGGACCGAAATCTGTCACAAATCAAATTCCTATAACGCCCGAACCGGACTGCTCCTTTAATACTGAACCTACCTAACTCAACTTTGGTATTTTGAGTGCTCCACTACAAAGCTACAACATTTTTAAATTTCAGCTGAATCGGTTCAGTATTAAAGGAGCAGTCCGGTTCGGGCGTTATAGGAATTTGATTTGTGACAGTGCTCCTTTAAGGTAAATTTGCAGTTTCAAAGTATTATAAAAATTTTAAAGGCATTTAGAACACGCTATATTATTACAAAATAAAGTTTTTAATGGGTTTTGCTAAAACACCTTCGTTTTTTGATTTGTCGCTACCTCGTGGCGTTTAGGTTTAGGCATTTTTTGTGTGAAAAACTTTAAAACTTTAATGAAAAGACCCTTATTCCTAATCGCTCTTTCATAAGATTGTAAGTTTTAGTTAATTGTGGACTTCTTTTTATATATCTGAATGTTTTCATATTTATTTTCTCTGTAATTAATACAAGTGTTTTTTAAACTTGTTTTGGCGGGGTTTTTAATGTCTAAAGAAAAGGCGGTCAAATTTGACCCCCCGGGGGGTTAAGGGCTTAATAACTTTCCGTAAGAACGAAATAAATAATGACCGCACAAGCCAAGAAACAAAAACTTATTGTCAGTGGTAAAGAAAACAACCAATCATTACTGAGTAGTGTCAGGTTTTTCTACAAGTGATATTTTTTCTGAAAAGCGAATGGTTTTGCACCTGTAATTTTATAATGATAAAATTTTTTGCCTGAGGTTTTTAATTATCAACTCAGCTCCATGCCATTAAAATGTTTTAAAAAATTAAAAAAATTAAAAATTTTTTTGTAATACGCTGGATGATAAAAATAATTAAAAAAAGAAAAACATGAATCTTATTATTCTATACATTTAAAGTATTCCAGTAAAGATATTCTCTCGTCATATTTAAACAAAGTTTAAAAAACGTATTTAAACAAACTATTTAAAATAACTTTTAGTTAAACCTGCAATTACTTTCGCTATTTTTTTCAATTTATCTTTTTGTTAGATTGATTAAAATATTTATATAGGCACCCTGCAGTGGAACTCGGTTTATACATAAAGTATGTAATATACATATGTGTCACCATAATGGATAATTACCGTCCCTCCTACTCATCTTTCGTAGTATGCAGATCAACGGACCGAAATTTCGCGCCTTTTCGGTCCGTTGATCTGCATATTACGAAAGATGACTAGGAGGGACAGTAATTATCCTTTATAGTGACACTTATGTATATTGCATACTTTATATATAAACCGAGTTCCAGTGCAAGGTGCCTAAAACTACTGAACATACACTAAATGCTAAATCAACATTGTTCTAACAATTTATTTTTAAATTTTTTAAGCCGGCGGACAAACCCACGCACGTTTTTTTAAAATTAATGATTGTTATAGCGCGAAATTATTCCGTCACATATAAATTATTAAAAGCAACCAAATACATGTGTCTGGTGGATTAGCGTACGTTGTAAAAACTAAAAAGAATATTGTTTAATAACAAAAGGAAATAACTGCAAAAAACGCAAGTAACTATTAAAAAATGTTTGTGGTAAACAGGCCAATTGAGAAAGATTATGTAATAATAACATTACAGTCATAAGGTGTTAAGCAAGGTGCTTTAAAACTTCTGTGAAATCTTATTACAGTTCGCCTCTCGACTTTTAAAATCACCAAACTTTAAATTTCACCTCAAATGATATTATTATGCTACTATATTAAGGCGCTAATAATATTGTTCGGAAGAAAACCAAGTACAAAATAAATAAATAAATTAATAATAAATTTGACGCTAAATGGTGAAAATACTGGAGCTAAAACTTCTGCATTCCTTGGGAATAATTATTAAACACAAAAAGCAAAAAGCCAAAAAACAAGTCACTCAAAACATACTTTAAGCTTTGAAGTTTTTCTGAGGAACTCAATCTCAAAAACAAATAAAAACGGTACAATGCACCTTTTGTTTTTTTTTATTTCGTTATATCTCAATAAGGAATGCCATTGCAGTCAAGAACCAACATAAATCCAAGAGCTCGTTTGATAAGCTCGTTTTTTTATATTAGTTCAGCAATGTGATTCAGAGGTTGAAATTGAGATTTCCTAATTTTTCTTCGCCGTGCTTAGAATAAACTGCGTCATTCTAACCAAGTTTATGCAACAAATGTTAGATTTAAATAATAATATCTGGAAATAGCTTGCTTGCGGGCAGTAAGTGGCGGCTTGCATTTCAATTCACTATAAATGAAAATTTATATTAAATACTGTGTTATTCTTAACTGAATTTAAGCAACATCAATTTGTACGTTAATATATGAAAATACGAAATGCTTGTGTTTGGTGAATTGTGCGGCCACGGTGGCGCCAAAAGTGATGGCGAAGCCACGGCGGTTAAGTGTGAGAGTTAAGGAAAACTTAAAAAAAATAAATTGCGCAATTTTCAAAACTTTTTTTACATTAAAACCTTTATTTTAAAAAAATATCGGGTTTATGTTGGAGTTAAGGCGGGATACGGGGTCGACAGAGCCAAAGGAACTTAGAACCTAGCAATTTTTGTCAAGGCTGAAAATTATTATTTTAGTTTATTTTTAGCTTGATTTTAAGATTTTTGCTTAGAATTGCTTAGGATAGACCCGCTATTTTAGACTGGGTTGTCGAATTCGGCTCCGAAATCGCTCGGTTCTAAGTTTTTTCGGCTCCAACAACCCAATATCAAACTCGGCGCGCCAGGTAAATAGGTGGAAAAACTACTTAATTCCACTTTTAAAAACAAAAAAAACACAAAAAAAACACAAACAAAAACAAAACCAACCACCAAAACAACAACAAAAAAAACAACACCCCAAACCCCACAACAAAAAAAAAAAACAAAAAAAAAAAAAAACAAAAACCAAAACAAACAAACAAAAAAAAACAAGACGAGTACAATGGTCAACCCCCAAAAAAAAACCCCCCCACCCACCAAGCCCCCCGTATAAAAACACCATGGACAAATTTATCATTGACCAAAATCACCATAAACGTTACAAAATTATCATAAAGTAGTGTCAATTTATCATAAATATAATGCATTTGCAATATTTTCTTTAAATTTTGACGCTTGACAAATACGAATAAAATTTATTATGGAAAAATTTAATTTGATTTCAAGGCTTTGCTTAGGCTTAGGGAAAAATTAAAACATTTTTAATGCTTTTATGATTAAAATTATTTTTTATAACAAATTTTAGTTTTGAAAACGCATTTCTGATTGTTATGGTGAATTAGCACTGCGTTACGGTGAATTTCGCCACGGTGATTTAACACTACTTTTATCGTGATTTTGCACGTCAAGAGCGACGAAGCTCGGTTCGATTGAATACATTTAAAAACTTCTTAAAGAAAACTTCCCAATTTCGAAAATATTTTTAAACAACTAACCTTGATTTGCAAGATAATATTTTGAAATTGCGATGCTTGAGTTTAGTGCAACGCCTAGTTCCCCGGCGACGTCACCAAGCGAGTAAGTGAATTATCAGCTCAATTTTAAGCTTAAGCTTAAGCTTTTAAAAACAAAACTGCGCAATTTTTAACCAACCCTTTACAAAATATTTTGTATTAATATCCCTAAAATTCGATATCATTCTCAACAGAAATATCGGATCCCCGGGTTCTGTAAAGTGAGGCTACGAATGAAGGGGGTGAGGGTGGGTAGGTGATAGTCGCTGTTCGGGTTTTCAGCAGCCAGCCGTCACAGTCGCCGCCGCCGCCGTTTGATCCGCCGCGAGAAATTAAAGGGAAACACGAAGAGGACGGGGATCTGGGGGGAATTACTCCGACAGTAATTACATCAAATAAGATGGCCGTCAAAGACGCCGGCGGGCCGTGGCGGACATCAATTATTCCGGGCTCTTCCCGCCTTCATTTCCAATCCAACAGCAATCATCCCCAGCCAGCCAGCTAACACCCGTCACAGATCCACTCCGCTTTAATCAACTACAGTACTTTTCCACCACCCGTATTATATTATATAATATACACAGACGCCGAAGGGGGTGGCTACTGTTTGGTGACAGCCGGAGTTAGGTTAGGCCGAAAACGGTATTGGCTTTTATTGCCGAACTCCCTCCTGCTTAATGAAATTATCGAATTGAAAAATAGGAAAGGAATTTTCCACTCATTTAGCATGCTGTAAATTTTAAGCTTTTTAAATTCAACTTAGCTCGAAATAAACTGTTACGGTAACTGCTCAAAACCTCGTTCGAATAATAATCAAAAATAATTTTAATAAATAATTTTGATTTAGTTGGACCAAAAATAACATAATAAAAATAATATATTGCTCAGACACATTTATTGCTCCAACAAGGGCAAGCCCTAATTAGGGTCGTATTGCAGTGTCTCAAATAAGGGCAGGGCCATATGGCCATAATTAGGGCGCTCGGTTATTAGGTCCATAGCTTTAATCAGGGCGCGTCCTAGTTAGAGCAGTCAAATGCGTCTGAGCAATATAAGAACTCACATATTTTTTGTTTATTATTATGTTATGTTTTTGGTGGTTGAATCTGTGAACTAATCTTGTATTTGGACGTGCTTTTGGTATTTGGACGTAAAACTTTACGATGAAACTTTTTCTAATTTTTTAAAATTCTTTTTGAATTAAAATAATCACCTGAGTTTTAATAGGCATGCAGTTAAAATCTAGCAGAATTGTATAAAAATATGGATCTTGACCAATTGAACTAATAAATAGACTAAAAAACAAAAACTATGCTAAACTGGCGAAGCCGTTCACCATACATCAGTGTACTCCATTCCTGGCACAAAACCTTCCGATCTTATATTGCTTTGAGTGTAAAAAAACCAAAAACTTTAGAGGGTATTACAATTTAGTTTAGTTCGTCTTGTTGGAGCCAATAAATAACACGTTAAAAATACGGAAGAAAGTTAAATTAAACAAATAATAGTTTTGAATGTAAAAGGTTTTATTACGTAAACTGATGTAGATGACCTTTTTTTCATTCATTGTGTGTTTATTTACCAATAAGTTAAATGCTTGCTTGCTATTTTTTCATGTAAAATTTTCACTTAAAGTAAGTTTTAAGCCGTTTTTAATATGAATTGATATAAATTTTATGTGCATAACAAATTGTTTAACAAAATAAATGAATTTTTAACAAAATGAATTTAATTTTTTTTAATGTAAGCTTATAATTTTTATGTTATATAGCGAAAACTATATAATGTTGTACATTAATTTTATATACCATGATCTATTTTTACTATACTACAACTGAACTTTTTAGAACAAGATCTATAACGTCATTAATTTTTTTTCTAGAAAGCCGTAATTAATTAGAATTCTGAGTTAAAAATTATTTCCAACTATGCAATTTTTCAATTAAACAAAAACTGGATGACAAATTGCGGTCCATATGTGTACAGCGGATATTTTCTGATTTATTATTTTAAAAAATTCTAAGACAAGACAAAGGGTCTATTATTGGCTTTGGGGGAAACATCGTCGAAGTGATCGATTGGTCCACTTCATTTGATAAACAAATCTAACGTAATTGTTTTATTGACCTTTTTCGAATATATAGGCACCTTGCACTGGAACTTGGTTTATACATGAAGTATGCAATATACATAAGCGTCACCATAATGGATAAATACCGTATCTCCTACTTATCTTTCGTAGTATGCAGATTATCCAATCGAAATTTCCCGCGCTTTCGAAGGTTGATCTGCATACTACGAAAGATAAGTAGAAGATACGGTAATTATCCATTATGGTGACTCCCTATGTTTATTGCATACTTCATGTATAAACCGAGTTCCAGTGCAAGGTGCCTATAGAAAAATAACTGAACTAAACTGTGATGAGCAAACTAAATCCTTGTATGGGACGGAAAATTCGTAACTCAGTTTTTAATTAATTTCTGTCAAGACAATACGTCAATCAAATTGTTCTTATTAGTTTGCTTCAGAAACACTCATTTACACATCAGACTATTTGAAGCAGTAAGAAACTATAGAGCAGACTTTTATTGAGGTAAAAGTACATAAAAATAAACAATATTTGAACCATAGTTTTTGATATAATATTCAAAAGGCGTGGACAGGACTAAAAGACCACGTTTGCGAGGTAAAAACTTACAGTTTAAAAAAACATTTTCACAATAAAATTCTGATGCTTCAATCTGCTCACCATAGTTAAATTCATTTAAATATATTCCATCGTATTTTACCAAAATAAACATATAATCTCAAAATCGTTAACCGCTTAGCTATAGAATGACAATTTACATTGTTTTTATTACTTGAATTAAATCACTCACCTCATAAAATTTTTTTAATTAAATATTTTTTAAAAACGTATGGAGTTTTTAAAAAAAAATAAAACATAAGTGATGTCTTACAAACTGTGTGTAATGGAAAACTAGGGATTTATGTGCTGTTTTTAGTGTGCGTTTCAAAAAATACGCGCCTCCGGTAGTTCAGTTTAGGGACTTCTGCCAAACCCCCAGCCGACGATTCGCGACTGGTTGGCGCCTATGCGCATCAGCACTGCTTCGCGCCACTTATTGCTGACATTTATCACAACCCGTCCCGCATCCGCGCTCTCTTAAGGTAGAACACCACAGTTATGACGATTTTTACTAAAAGTTAGATGTCAACTTAGATACTAATTTTTGTCCGACAAAAGTATAATGCGATCGAAAGCTCAGATTTTGATGTATTCAACGGTAATAATTTCATCGTTTACCGGTTGTTTTATTTCGAGATATAGTTCGATGAGTTTAAAGCTCAAAAAACAATTTTCGGCCATTTAAAAAAATTTGATTCACTCAGATTTTGCTGCAATTTTATAGAAAGTGAACAAAAAATAGGGGGCATCTTTTAGATGTGGTTTGGAGTCAAACGTAATTAAATATTTTAAGAAAATTAAAAAAATCGATGTTTTTAAAAGAAAAATCACATTAAAAAAATCCTGAATTAGTTTTATAATCAAATACAATTGAAAGTATTGATTAGACTTGTGTCTAACTATTTGTGACTTGTGTCTAACTTTTTGTGACTTGTGTCTAACTACTTGTGTTCCCTAATTGGGCTTATCGTCAAAAAATTTATTACACCGCCATGGGATATTTTCCAGCACGGTGGCACGGCTCGGAAATAATTTTATATTTTTTTAAAAAAACTTTATCACGCACGACTCAGTGATAATCAACCAAAGTCACGTAAGGAATAATTTGCATACGGTTTGGTTGAAAACTGCGTTCGCAACTATCGAAGCGCCTTATTTTTTTGTTGAAAAACAGCAAAACAACTGCTAAATGTACTATTACTGAAATAAAAATCATAAGAAACGACCAATTAGCTGCGTGCCAACCATGCTTATGCAAATTATTTCTTACGTGATTTTGGTCGATTGGGCTAAGAGAAAATATTTCTAGCACACTACAAGTGGGATGCCGTTTTTTAGAAACATTCCATGAAAGTGTTTTTGCTGTAGGGGCAGCAATATTGTAAAGTATTATGTTGCAAGTTACGAGCTCTGCGAAAAAGAATATCTATAACACGCACTCTGTCCAACACGACATGCGCAAACTGTTAATAATCACAGAATATTATGAATTTGAGCACTTAAAACCCTATATGGTAAAGTAATGTCCCAATTCATTCTATTTTTCGAATTTTGTTTTTGTTGTATCGATTAAGCACTGTGCTAAAACAACAACTGTGATTTACTTCTCTGTGATAGTAATTTCGGACTATTAAACATAGTTTAAAAAAAATCTAAAATTAAAAATCAACTATAAAAATTTGTTTAGCATGTTTATAACACACGTTAGGGTTAATCGTTAGGGTTAACACACATTGTGTTATGTAATATGTACCGAATTGTTATTTTTTTACACTTTTTTGCTTTTATTCACGCTATAATTCTTTTTAAAAATCCCACCAGAAAATCTATATTCGAAAAAGCAGAAAGTTTTAAAGAAGGTAAATAAATTTGATCCAAGGCAGGAACTACTCTGGAATAAATCATTAATAGGAAAACTAAACATACATTGTTTGTTATACTTAAGTTGTAGTGGATTTAATGCCGCATTCCCGTGGACAGTCAAGGCCGTGCGCGGGGGGAATGAAGAGTTGTGTCAAGACGAATTCGCACTTCATCCATCAATACACAAATCACCACTGTCTTCATGTTCTGGCACTTAAAACAAATTAGGCGAAAGATATTTCGTGAAACATCGGGGACCAATCTATGTTTGCTTCAAAATATTGGCGTTTGCAAGATGGTCCGGATTGAACATGTTTGCTAATTCAAAACAAAACAAAAATCAACAGAGAATCGTTGGAAAAAAATTGTTCACCAATATTTGTAAAAATTCAGGATTGCTTTAAATGATTTAATAAAAAAAGATTCAAAATTTTGGACCTAGCTATTTTAGTACCGCAATTAAGATACCTCGTTTACGAAAATACCTAAACCGTTAACTCTTTGGGATTTAAATCACGGCTCAGACGCATAGTGCATATCGCGTTTCGCGTCTCAGTTTAAACGGTGACGTGCAAAATCTTCATAAAAGTAGTGTAAAATCCCCATGGCCAAATTCCCCATAAAGTAGTGCGAATTCCCCATAAAGTAGTGCAAATTCCCCATAAGAATCAGAAATACGTTTGCAAACTAAAATGTGTTTAAAAAACTAAGTTTTAATTATAAAAGCATTAGAAATGTTTTAATTTTTTCCTAAGCCTAAGCAAAGCCCTAAAATCAAGCTAACTTTATCATGATAAAGTTTTGTTGTATTTTCCAAGTGTTAAAATTTTAAGGAAATACAGCAAACGCATTATATTTATGGGGAATTTACACCACTTTATGAGGAATTTGCACTGTTTCATGGGGAATTTACACCACCTTATGGGAATTTTGTAACGTTTATTGGGATTTTGGCCTATGGGGAATCTGTCCATGGGGATTTTATACGGACCTGTTTAAACGAACCTTCGGTAGCGGGACGACAGCAACAGTTAAAAATTTTGGGCTGCACTCATGCCTTCTTTTTCCGCTGTTTTGAGCGAAATAATTCAAAAGTTTTATCTGCTAGCAAAAATTGTAAACTACAAGTTTTTATGATGCGAAATTTTTTTAAGGGAACTTGGAACCGAAATTTAGAAAATTTGAGCCTAGCGTTTGAAACCACTAAAATCTATTCCTAAGCCTAAACACAAAGCCTAAAACTAACCCAAAAATTTTTTTTTTACTTCGGAGTTCAAGTTTTCATTTTCGAGGATTCAAATTCCCAATTTTTTCGGACGGCTTTAATACTCCCTTACTCCCTGCTTACGGCTCCAAAGACCCTTTACTATGATGTCGCTAATTCATGGCAAAATATATAATTACAGAATACATAACTGAATAAGTGTTTTTCTAAATTAACTGTGTATGCTAAATATAGTAAAATATTTGGTTAAATAAAATAAAATTAAGTAAAATAACACTGGCTAAATTTATCTTCATACAAAAACAATACAAACAAACAAAAATGACAAAATTATCCCACAAATTCAATTTTTTTTTGTTTTGCTGTGCGGTTGAATGGTCAAAAGAGGAAAGATTAAAGATGGAAAGGTGTTAAAAACTGAAGTTGGAAGTCAAACAACAACGACTTAATCCAGCGAGTAAGTTTTGTAAAGTTTAATTAAGAAGATTGGATTTGAAAGAAATACGAAATGATTAAGAACAAAACAACTGAAAGAAAAAAATATTATTTTTGGTTTTGCTTAATAACAGCTACTGAAAAATATGATTTTTACTAATTGAATTTATTTTTACTGATTATGTTCTCGCTTGCTTAACAGCATTAATCCGCCAATTTCAAAAAGAGGCAGAAAGGATTTTTAGACTTAAATTTGAATGCGTATTCACACCTTACCAAAATAAAAAAAAAACTTCGCTACCTATTAAAACCATTTACAAATTAAAATCCTATAGTAGAAAAAAAGTTAGTCAAAAATCGGAGTTTTCCAATCTTAGTGTATAATCATCATATCCCGCCTCGAAGATCTTCACAATAAAGAAACAAGTTAAATAGACTTTTGAGAAATATGTTACGTCTTTATAACACTGAAAATTATGATATGGTGCAAAAATTTTGTTAATTGTCAATGCCTGCTACGTACAAAAACTGTGAAACGGTGGGTTCGTATGACAATTGCGCTTGGAATGAAAGGTGGCTGCTACGCTGGAGGCTGCTGGTGGGCTAGGCTGCTGACTCTTCTGGAGAAATGATATATTTTAGTACAACGAAAACTTCTCTACCGCAAAATAAGCGAAGCGCAGTAAATTTAAAATATATTTTCAAAAGCTTGATTTAAAATTAAAATTGACGCTTTTAATGATGATCATTCATTTTATATTAGCTGTTTTACTAATGCATCTTTCTCCTTATTTTGATTCATATAACGCTTATATTATTATTTATCAAAATAATCCTAAGCTTTTGTGTCGGTCTAGCAACTAATGAAACATATTTAAATTTCCTCATAAAACAAAATGTTATTTTGTGCATTCCCGTCTAAATATCAAAATAAAACGTTTTCATCTACATTTAAAAGCAGTATGAACTGAACCATTTTTTAATAAATAGATATTTTTAGCAAGAGCCTAGCTATTAAATATCCTACCTGTCGTTTTAACGTCTTGAAAATATTTCGGCAAAAAACCGCGTCTGAATCGCTCAAAAAAAAACACCGGCGCTTACGGTAAAACTGTTGGTAACTTAATCGTATTTCAAAGATTGAATAAGCTTTAAAATATTTTAGTGGCAGAGCTGCGGACATAGACTTTTGCTTTAAATCACAGGAGCTCCGAAGGAAGACCTTTTGGGGTATACGAACATTACTATTGTTATGGTGTCTGTTCTAAGATTCATTTGCATCACGTTAGTGTTGTTTTTTTGTGAAGTGCTGTGTAACTTAAAACAAAAGAAGCTTACTACTTCTCTTTTGTATACAGTGTGTTAAAATGTTGAGGGATCCACCTCCATCAAGACTTTCGATCGATTAACAGAATATAAACAACGCCTATATTATGGTTGTCGTACAGTCAACCTCCTCCTGAGCGTGTATTTTAATTACAGTGTTGGGATTAAATTCGGTTAATTTTTATTAGCAGGGGGTGTCGCCCGGTCCCGGGGTTGTAACCTCCCTTGGGATGACAATAACGAAAGAAACAGGTTTTTCAAGAGCACGGTGACAGATTTGGAACGCCGATTGACGAATTTCAGCCCGCCGATTTCGCGACAGCGGAACTCGCACCCGATTCGACAGCCCGATCCACCCATTACTGTATGCGCGATAAAGGTTTTTTACACTATCACTGCAATCGCAGTAAAGTATTGGCGCTAATTGACAAAAAAAGTTTTAGGTGTGGGAAATTCTTTATAGCGAATTGCCAGATCGAGGCAACGAAAAAGATTAGATCGAGGAGAGGAGGGGGAAAACTAAAAAGGCTACGTTTTGGCTGTAAATATATTTTTTTCGTTGACAGTGGATAGAATTTAAAACGCACAGAATACTTTAGCAGTAATAAATGTTGTTTAGAAAAATTTTTAAGATTTATTTAGTCTGTCATGAGAATTCAAAGTTCTAACTGTACATGGATATAGTTTAACTTTATTTTCCAATAATTATTGCTCTTAATTCTTAAACCATTTTTGGGCAGAATAAGGCAGTTGGACTAAAGGCACTCAGGGTTTATTCTTATGATTTGCATGTAATTAATTACAGCCCAATAATGTACAGTACCAGAATTTTTTTAAACATAACCCAACTTTTGAGGCCACGAATTGTACTTATAAATCATTTCCAAAAAGCTTAACTCTACAAAAATAAAATTGAAATAGTCGATATCATTGTAAACATAAGAAGTCAACAATAACGCACATTTCTGTCAATATGCGGAATAAAATATTTTATTTTGATATATAAAATATGTACAGCAAAAGCAAGCAAAGCCCATCAAGGGCAAATTTGATCATAAAATTATAACAAAATTTTCGACTTCTGTACATTAATAAATACATAATATAATATTTATACACTTGTGATGTTCCCCTTTCAAATATCATGCTTAGGAGCTTCGGCCATTTAAAGCGGAGGGAGCTCCGGAGCTTCACCTTTTAAATGAACGATTCTAATCTTATCTAAGCTTCTATTTGCATTTTTAGGCTATTTCTATGACTTGAATAAGTGTTGAAAAAAATTAGTTTACAAAAAAATTTGACAAAATAATCCATGACATCACTATTCAATTATTCATAAAATAAGTTCAAAAATAGGGCGAAAATCCGACAATTGCCCTGGAGCTCCTAAAGCGGAGTTACGCTCCGGAGCTCCGGAGAACATCGCTATTATACACACAGACACAATAAATTAAGATTCCATGCGTATCGCATAAGTAATTTAAGTTGAAACGCGACATTCTATTTTCATCGGGAAAAAACGGAAACGGTAAGTTTAGCGAGATTTGTTTCCGAATTGAGACTCATAGTTCGCCGGTAGAAGGGCTTTAATCGGAACGTGAAGCTTCAGACTGACAGGCTAAAACAATAATATATTATTAAATTTTAAAAATGTTATGGCATGTTATGGAATAATGGTTTTGATACATGAAGCTTCAGTGCAGTAGGGAAATATGCTAAAAATATCAAATTATTAATTATTTTAATATGAAAATATAAACAAACTTTAAGAACAAAAATTTTAGAAAATTTTACACAATTTAAAAAAATATACAACATTTTTTAATTGAATTCATTAAGAAAAATAAGACTTTTTCAGGAAAAATATTTTTTAACAGGAACATACGTCAAAGTTAAATAAGACTTCGGCGCAGGATTTATTATCGTGGGTAATGCGAACGATTCGACCTGTGGCTTCCGAAATTCTCTTTTTTATGCTTTTTTCCACCTGAAACTTTAAACATTAATTTAAGGAACGTTCTATTGTGCTATGTTAGTACAAAACTTACTCTTACACTCTTAATTTAATTTTTACAGAAATTTTATCAATGTACACTAAGTTTATAAAAGCTTAAGAACTTACTAAACTAAAAACTATACTAATAGCTTATACTATAAAATTTTATTATACATATACTTTTTATCTTAGCAAATTTAATTTTTAAAACAAATTTTTAAAAAACTGCTGTAAACTTTTTAATTCTTTAAAATGTTATTAAAACTTAATTTAATCAGATCCAAGGAGTCTTCTTCGTATGGAGCGAAATCAAATTTTTGGCAAGACGGACAGAACACTTCATGTTGAACCTTAAATTTATACAAAATGCATTAAAATTAGGCTATAATATATGTTAATACCTATAATTGCACAAAAAAATTTTGTGGGCTAATGGAAGCAGGGGCAAGGTTTTCACAAAAAAATCAACAAAATTGAAGACAAACAGTTCCTTTAAGTACACCACGTGTTCAGCTACATAGTTAGCATAACATCATGTTCTAGAGCTCCAGACATCTAAAGCGGAAGGAGCTCGAAATACATTTATAGTTATTCTATTTAAGTTTTTAAAAAAATTTGTTTAAAACAATCTATAGCATCACTGTAATTATTCCTAAAATTAGTACAAAGGGCGGAGCTCTGGAGCTCCTAAAAGCGGAGCTCTTGGGAATATCAATAGTGTAAACAAAATAAACAGATCATAAGGGATTTAATACTCTGTGGGTTTGTTGCTACGGAATCCTTAGAACATAAGCATAAGAAATACGAAGTACTGCGATTTAAACTAAATTTAAGTTTGTATCTAAAAACCGCTACGACTTCGAAATAATACTCATAGATTATAAATATATTTAGGTGAATTGGTAGTTTACACAAAAAAACTACTTGGCACAAAACAAAATTTTAACCTATTTTTTCAGATGTTTATCGCATTTGAGACGCAGAATGTAAATCGCGTTTAGCGTCTCAGTATTCTCAAGGATGTGGGGGCCTCACGACGAGCACTCAAACTGAACAAACTTATCATTAAACAGCGGTGATGCCTCTTATCTGCGTTCAAGACGAAATTTGTCGCTCTATTGAAAAAAGTTAAATGTTGCGCCTTTATCTGTGAAAAATAATAATTAAACAAGTTGACCACCACACTTTCAATAATGTCAGAGATTTTCTACGTGTGAAGCAATCAATAAATCAATACTTACCCAAGAAGACTCTGGATGAAGTTTATTTTTGCATTTATAATAACCTGCTACCAGAAATGATTGTTTTCTGGGTTGGTAGCAAAACATCATGGCTGCTATGCTCTCCCAGAACATGGGAATAACCGAAGGATTAAACACAACCGACGTATCAGCTGAAAGCGCTAAATATACCTAAATTATCGTAAAAATTTTAAAAAACATGTCATTACTCAGAATTAGGGAAAATTATGTAAAAATATTTGTGTTATTCGGTGTTGTTTCCGAAATTCGGAAATTTTCGGTGCTCCGGAGCTCTAGGAAACATCACTATAAATGAATAATGAAGTATTGAAGTTATTAGTTTTTAAAACAAGCGTGCGATTTTTTTTGGAAGGAAAAAGATTAATACTATTTTTTTTTTACTTTTAAATACCATAATTACTTATTGATAAATAATAAAATCTGTGTGTGCTGCATTATGTTCCAAAGCAAAAATAAGTCCTTATCTCTTGGATTTGCCCATAATTTTTTTTAATTTTCCACTAATTTTTAAGTTATTTTTATTCTAACAGTAATTTTGTTTTAAATGTTTTATTGATAAGAGGCAAAATAAAACAAATGCCGTTATTTCAACATATTTTAAACATATGAATTAAATGCAGGAATAAACAAATGGAATGTTAGTTTTGCCTATTCATGTCTACCAAACAAAAGTACAGTACACAATGTACAATAATATGTGGTAAATACGTTCATAGGAAAATATCAGCGTGTAGCTATTAAAATTAGCTACATTACTACATATTAATATAACATTGTACATATCAATTCGATGACTAGTAAGTATGAATAGATCCATCAACTCACGCTATCGTATATTAAAAAACATTTATCCTAAACATAATAGCATCAACGACTGGTAATACAGTAATCACCACAGCACGGTGACTCACAGCCATCAAACACTACTAGACCGCTAAATAAACAAATAAATCACTTCCAGTCCATATGGGGGTGTGATTGGCATAATTTTATTAACTTAAAATATGAGAAATATAATTAAGATATCCACTTTTGATGGTTAAAACATTATCGTTTAAAAAGTAAGCTGGGTTTTGGGTTTTTGTTTGTTTCCCTATTAAACAGTAGTCAGTGATACTAACTTTGAAGATTCCATTCACTGCAAGAATCATAGCCAAAAATACCAGGAAAAAATGAAAGGGGGACACAAACTATTTTAAATGGGGTGGAAAGGAGTTGCGATACAAATTTTCAATGTACGACGTTAAAACCACACCAATAACGCTAAAATTAATCGTCTTTATACTCATTTTAATAACAAATATTTAAAAAATAAATTCCAAAGTTTAGGTTACAAAATATTTTAAATTAAAATAATAGTTATTAAAAAATTTTTTTACAAGTTGTAAAAAAAGGTGTAAAATATGATTGCCAGGGTGGGCCAAAGTAAAATGTCACAACTTCAGTTGTGTTAATGTTTCAGAAGTATAACGCCTTATAAATATGAGTTGTAATGTAACAATGTCGAGCGATAGTGTAACGCAGCACGTCAGTCAATGAGGTACTGACGCTGGATATTACAGGTTTAAGTCCTGTATCGCTCATTTTTCAGTCAAAAAGCTAAAAATAGCAAAATCTTTTCGCTTTCTTTCTTACAAAAACTCGATTTATTCGACCTCATATTTCTGGACGTTACAAAAACCATCGGAAACCGGGCAGGGCCGAAAGCTGTCACGAGCCCAATCCCGACCAAATATACACCAACTTACAATTTTGAAGTAGACAACGGCGTACCTGCAGTCGTATTTTCTCCAGCAAGCACCAGATCAGGGCCACAAGTCCGAAAAGTTTAAAGTAAGCGGCTTCTTCCATAATCTGGCGGAGGGAATCTTCATCGGCGGGTAGAAGGGCCCGTTGGCCCATGTTCAAGTAGTTGAGTATGTACTGAGATTGTCATTTATAAAACCGTGTTTTTGAATGAATGGAATTTGTTTTTAAGATCCTTTTTCTACCACCATTTTGATCAGCGGCAGAGACCGTGCTACTAATACAAGAATCAAAACAAATACACAAAAATAAAATAATACTTTTAACTTTTTGTTTGAAACTGAAGTGATGTAGAAAAATTTGTTTATAAATTTAAAAAAAACTATATAAATAGTTATTAAATTAGTTTTTAATTTAAAATATTGGTTTACGGTTTAAAATTAACCGTTAATTACAAAACACACCAAAGACACAATGAAAAAAAAACAAAGAATAGCCTAATTTTTTCCAGAAACAAAATCCTATTGATTTATTACTAATTAAATCAATGAATTTAAGCTACCTCAGTTATTTACGACGTTTTTTTTAATCCGTCTACTATTAACGAGTTAGAATAATTTAAGAAACCCGTACTTCAAAAATTTATAAAAACTGACGACCAAATTATAAACCTATAATTTATAAAACCAAATTATAATTTATAAACAAAAAAATATAAAACTAAATTTTAAAAATATTCATTAAACCACAACATATGTCTATTTTCGCATTTTTTTTCGATTTATAATAATTTTTAAAAAGATCATAAAAAAATCCGGACCCGGACTCGGCCCATTCACAAAAAAACACGTTTTATAAATGTGGACCTGGAAGGGCTCCCCTTCTCGGTGCGTGAGGTCCAGAACCCGTTGATCCTCGGGCAAAAAACCGTCCGCGGTCATATTCTCCCGGACCAATCGACCCAATATTGACTCCGGTTCGGACAGGACGGCGCTCAGCGATGCTGTGTACACCTCCGTCCCGACTTTGAACGTCAACGGAAAATCGACCAGGCGATTAGTTCAGAGTTCACCTCAGGCGCTTTTTTCATCCACGTCAGCTGCCGCCAAGACGCCAAATGGCTGATTCACAGCGGAGTGACAAGTGACAAACGTGTTTCGCTCACTTTTACACCGTTAAGGCCGGTTCACACCGGAGTGGCACCTGATAGCTCATAGTGAACGCGCGCGTTTACATCATTACACTCTCATTGTTGCTGCGGTGTAAACTGTGTGCGCTGTGCGTCACCTATCAGCTGCCACTCCGGTGTGAACCAGCCCTTACAGTCTTACTTTTCGCTGCGGTCTGAATTTGTGAATTTAAAAATTGTGAGCTTTCCTACAGAATATTAAAATTTGTATGGGTTCTAATTTGGTTCAATAAAAGAGAAACATTAACTTCACTATTAAAAACTCATAAATCCAAAATCCACATATCAAATCCACCCTGGTGAAAACTGAAATAATCCGAAAAAACTAACGAACCGGTCCGTTATTATTGTTGTTATTATTATAAACCGGAGACGCGCTGCTACTGCGGGAAGATGGCGGAGTGGGGTACAAGTGGTGGAGCTTTCGAGGGTGCGAAATGTGTCCCGGGGGCCCAGACGGGTACCCGAGAACCTCTTCGCGGCTCCACGGTCTTCCGTGGGAAAAATCCGGTGAACGGCGCCTTTTTTTTGGTGTTGCAATGCGCGCTAAAATCGTTTTTACGTTTTAAAAGAGCAAACGTTAGTTGTCAAGATTATATTCCGAAAAATTTCTTGAATAAAAAGGAAGTACAGTATATCCTTCATCCAAAGTGTCTTAACTTTTTAAGAAGCGAAAGGTTAAGATTTTGAGAAATATAAAAAATTCAGGAGCATTTATACTTTTCTAGTCAAGATTTCAACAATATTTTAAAAAATTATAAACCAGTAGAACTTAAGTGTAAGTTAAGTATATTTAAGCACCTAAGTCGAACTTTATTTTATTGGTTTTAGCACTTTTATGGAGAATTTTTTGATGAGAGTAACAATTTGTTTTAATGTATTCTTTTTAAGAGCTCGTTGCTCAAAAAGCGACGTTACCGAATGCGAACAAGCGTTATCGCAGTTTAAAATTGATCACCACTAACGTCCTTTTCATCTGCGTTAAAGACGTTAACGTTTATCGATTACTATCATGTCTCAGATGCAGAATGCACATAGCGTCTCGCCGATTTGTGTAAGAAGTAGTGGTGTTCCTACCTTTTAATATCTTGCTCCGGAGCTCCGGCCATTTCAAGCGGAGGGAGCTCCGGAGCTCCGCCCCTTAATATAGTGATTTTAAGCTTATTTAAATTTAAAATACATTTAAAGCTACTTTATCTGCATTTGTAATACTATTTCTAGCGTTTTGCATTTGTAATACTATTTCTAGCGTTTTAAATAAGTTTTGAAAAAAAATTAATTTTCAAAAAAATTTTGACAAAATTATCTATGGAATCACTTCTTAATTATTCATAAAGTTAGTACAAAAATAGGGCGGAGCTCCGGGGGTTGCTCCGGAGCTCCTAAAAACCGAGCTCCGCTGCGGAGCTCGGAGCTCCGGATAACATCACTACTAAGAAGCGAGTGAAGAGTATCCGCAATGCAATGAGCATTAAGCAGCGGTGCACATATGTAAAAATTTTTTAATAACTTAAAGTCTACGTTTTTCTAAGCCTAAACGAAATCTAAGAATCAAGCTAAACTTTTATCAAATACTGCAAAATGAAAGTTTTGCTTCATTTTTAGGTTTTTATTAGGCTTAGGAAAACATAGGCTTAGTTAAGTTGGAAAAAAGCTGCAAAAAAGGTATTTCGTGTTAGCCTAATAAAATTTTCGTTTTTGATAAAAAATTTCCTTCGTAAGATTTCAAAAACCAAGTTTTTGACTTTTTGTGCTTTATGGAAACTTTCAACAAAGAATTAGTTTACGAGTCCCATTTGTACATACGTAATAGTATTCCTAAATATTTTAAAGGCAGTGCAACACCAATAACGTTACTTTTTCTGCATATGGTGAAATGCGGCCGGTTCCATTGGTTTAAAGTGAGATGCCTGGCACTTATTTTTAACATTAGACTCAAAGATAAAAAAATAAATCGTAAAATCGGATACGAGTTTTTTATTAAATTTTAACGCACAAAGTTTCTGTTTACAGGTTGTTTACAGGTATACTTCTCCAAAAATAATAATTCTAATTTATATAACGTATTGGAAGTACAAAACTTTTTTCAAAGGTAATAAAAAAGCGAAAATTCAAAACAGAACAGCTAGACTTAAATACGAACTCGTTGATAACCCGTCGGTATTTAAACGCCACGATTGGGGCACCTAAGGCTCTCTTTTTTATTTTTTCATATGTGAAAAAAATGATTTCTTTAAAAAAACACCTTTAAAAAATCGTTTAATTACAGTGTTAACGAAAATTTAAAAACAAAACGTTTAACTAAGCCTTTTCGATTGTTATTGCGGCTCGGACGCGGAGTGTATATCGCGTCTCAGTGTATAAAAGCGGGGGAAGGGGGAGCGGGATGAGAGCTCCAGAGCCACATTTAATTCCAAGGCCGCGTTTCCTTGCCGCTTTTTGGCCTTAAAAATAAGAGTTAAATAAGAGCCGTTTTTAAAAACTATAACCTAAAAACCAAATTTTGAAAATTTTAAGGAATTTTTGTATTGAAAATAACGATTAATCTTCTTTTTTTAAAGACATCAAATATGTAAGTCTAAGTACAAAAATAATATAAAAACCAAACTATTATTTTATTCGTATTTTAACCGACCATCTATATTTGTATTTTGTTATTTTATGAAATATCAAACTAGCCCTGAAAAATGCTTTAAGAATAAAGCGTAAAAAAGGCGATTTTCCCCGGGCGTATGTTTAGACAGAAAAGATGTGGACTGGTCTGAGATCGACATTTGTGGACTATAAAAAATTTGCATATGGTTTGGCCAGCTGCCCACTGAATAAAAATTTCTACCATGATAATGATTCGATTATACATTGAACTAATCACACAGCACTGTTGCATTTTTATAGTCTGATCAAATGTCAATTGAAAACATCATACTCACAGCAATCTTTGACAAGCGCGAAATCTCCACTTTAAATTAGAAGATTATATTTTTATACGTAAGAAACAACAATAAATTTGAAAAAGTGCCAAAGTGTCGTTTGTCAAAGACTGCTCTAATTTAATTGACATTTGATTAGACTAAAAAGATGCAACAGTGCTGTGTGATTAGTTCAATGCATAAACGAATCATTATCATATGGTAGAAATTTTTATTCAGTGGGCAGCTACCCAAACCATATGAAAATTTCCTATAGTCCATATAATGTCGATCTCAGACTAGTCCACATCTTTTCTGCCTAAACATACGCCCAGGAAAAAGTCGCCCCCTTTTCCTGCTCTATTCTTAGAGCATTTTTAAATCTTGTCTACCCCTTTTTTTGAATTAAATAAAAAATAGCCTAATAAACTATAGTTTTAGCAGCGCAATGACATATGTAATTATTTCTTTGACGAGATATACTTTTCTAACAGTTTTAATATTATCAATAGAACACAGATCATTTTATAAATAAAAAGTGGCTCCTAAAAAAGATATTGCGGAATTTTCTGCGCTTATTTAAAAAGCCCATGTTTTTTTCTGATCAATCAGTAACGAAGGGAAGAATATCGGTTTTAAGATATAAGCGTTGGAAAAATAATATATTAATACTAAGAACATAATACAAAATTTACACACGTCCTTTAATTATAGTTTGCGTTTGCGCGGTGCCGTGGAGCTTTATTTCCATGTGGTGCTCCAGCGCCAACAATAATTCATTTATAATAAAAATAAAAAATAATAAAAAGATGAATTTAAATTAAAAAATTTACCCACGTTGTTTAATCATAGTTAGCGAGATGTATTGGCGCTCCAGTGTCACCGAAAATTTAACTATATTTTTTTAAATAAAAAATAAGAGGAAGAAGATGAACATTAATTACAAAATTTACCCTCGTTCTATAATTGTAGTTGGTGCGGTGAAGTGAGCCTAAATCACCGTGTGGCACTCCCGCCCCACAAATGATTGAAATTATGTTTTTTTTAAAATAAAAATTATAATGATAAGAAGAAAACGATGAACATGAATTACAAAATTTTTCCACGTTTTCTAATTATAGTTGGCGCGGTGCCGTGGGTTAAATTGCTGTGTGGCGCCCACGCGCCACCGATGATTGGAATTACATTTTTTTAAATAAAAATATTCATAAGAAGAAGACAGAGATGAACATGAATTACAAAAATTACCTGGTGCCCCAGTTATAGTTGGCGTGGCGCCGTGAGGCTATATCGCAGTGGACGCTCCTGCGCCTTCGATGATTTCAATAATTTTTTGAAGGTGAACATGAATTACAAATTTCGTCCACGTCCTCTGATTATAGTTGGCGCGGTTCCGCGGGTCTAAATCGCCGCGTGAACGATGAAGGAATGTCCATTTTAAGATATGAGCGTTAAAATAATAGTAATAAGTAGAAGATGAACATGAATTATAAAATTTTCGCAACGTTCTCTAATTACAGTTGGCGCGATGCTGTGGGGCTAAATTTGTTTGTTTTTTATTTTTTTTTTAAATTAAACTTTAAATTAATTTTTTCATCAGTAATGCAAGAATTAAAAATAGTACTTTGTTGTTTTTGACAGTTCTCGCGCGGTTGAAGCAGATGGCGCTGGGAACTGGTGCGGTTTCTACCACCAATTAGAAACGAAGCAAAGTCTTCTACTGTTATGGGGCAGTTTCTACAAGGGGCTGTCTGTTGTCTGCTTTGTACAATCCTTATTGTTGCCAAAAACTGTTACGGTGCGGTAGGGAGTTTTTATTTTGCTATTTTTTCAATTTTCTATTTTGATCAATAAATCGATAACAAGGACCGAAATAAAAAAGTGCCTCATAAGAAAATTGCATATATCTTTTTTCTTTCCAATGAGCACATATTTATTTTTAATCAATCATTAACGAAGAAGGAATATCGAATTTAAGAGTTGAGCGTTTGAATAATAATAATAATAAGAAGAAGAAGAAGAAGGTTCTGAATTTTAAAATTTACCCCATTTTCTAATAATGGTTGGCGCGGCGCCGCGCGGCTAAATCGCCCTGTGGCGCTTCCGCGCCACCCATGATGTAAAACGCTATTTTTTTGTTCGTTATTATAAAATAATTTTATTCATATAATACTTGAGTTCTGATTGCTTCTGAGTTACATAGATTAATTGCAAAATGTTTTTGCCGTGTATTTTTTAATAAAAAAATTTTTTCCTGTATTTTTTCTTACAAAACATATAATCGTATAACAAAAAATGGCGATTCTGCCATAAAAAATGCGACAACGCATGCACGTTTTCAGAAGTCTAATTAAATGGCACCCCTAATGGCATACTTAACTCTTCATTTCAATTCAGACGAATTTTGAAAACTTATGTTAATTTAATGGCATAATTCACTAATATCGGTGGCGCGGCCACGCCAACGTCGTGGCATGAACATCTCTTTGAAAATGGACGTGCGAAATTTTCGGGCTAACTCGGTTATACTTGGCTAATTTTATTTGACAACTTTTTTAAGCCTACGCGAAACCTAAAAAACAACCTTATTTTATTAAATAACTGCGCGGCAAAAGTTTAGCTTGTTTTTAGGCTTCGCTTAGGCTCAGGAACACGTAGGTATAGGCTCAGGAAAACGCTGTCGAGTAAAGCCGAGTTAACAAATTTTTGCGTTCAAAAGACACTAAAATGCTCGCACGTCCATTGTCCCAGAGTTGTTCATTACAGGCAGGGCGTGGATTACAATGATAAAAATACGCCATTAAAGTCGCATACGCCGGTACCGCTTCTTATAAAGGCGAGTTGTAAATTTTTATATATATTTTTGTTCTTCTATATTCTTTAAAATTTAGTTTTCAGGTTCTCTGGTTTGGGAAATACGTATAACTAACATTAAAAATTTTTTCTTGTTGTGTGTTTTGGCTCTACCGATTATAGTTTTCAATCCGATTTATATTCGAATTTTTTTAAACATAGATTTGTACCAAATCATTGAATCCTAATGAATTGGTTGAGGTCTGCTTGTAAATAAGTGCCTTGTGACGATTGATATTCGGAACACAAGCGTTTGGAATTTGAACTCGAGGCCGAAAGACGGGTGGCTGCGGTATATAAGGGTTTAAACGATTTATTTCCTTTCATACAGATGAATAAGTTCACATGCTTTTTTATTACTTTAATTTTACTCTTGTTTATTATTTATCTTTTATATCGCACAGAAGAAAAAAATAATCTAAATTTTACACCTCTAAATCTCACACCTTAAGAATTTACTTAAAGACCAATTCTGTTTGCTATTTTAAATTTTGTATTCATTTTTAAATTTAATATCATCATAATTTAGGATAGGTAATAATTGCGGCTTTGTATTCCGCCTCTCAATAAATATTCAAAAATGAAAATTTCCAAACATTTTTGATTAATGCTTAAAACTAGGAATAATTATAAAATGTATTTATAAGCAATAAAACTGTTTATCATTTAGAAGCACATAACTAAAATAATGCGTTTTAAACAGCATGAATTTTAAATTAATTTAACCCTTTTTGATTGTTTAAGGAAAAGAGCGTCTAAAACGCGTCAAAACTTTGCTGATTTTCACTTTTCACAGTCAGCGTCTGAAATGCGATCACAATCAGAAAGGGTTAAAGGAGCGCTTTTACGAATAAATTTTCTTTGTCGCCCGGAACGAATTTTTCCTTTACTACTTGGACATCTTAAATTTGAAATATACACTAGACAAGTTAGCATTAACCCGTTCCCGTGATTGCCTTTTCCACGTTTACAACCGTGAAACCTTAGTATGACAAGGGGCGTAGCCAGGATTTTGGAAAGGGAGGTTGTACTCAATACAAATTTTTCGAAAGGTGGGAGGGTAGTAGGGGGTTGTATCATACATGGGCAAGTCGGTCCGGAGTGGGTGGGTTAAACCCACAATTGGGGGGAGGGTTAAAATCCAAGAAACGCAAAATACCCATATCGTTTTTTTTCTGGAATGCATTTTACCCATATCGTTTTTCGATTTTAAATAAAAAATAGGTAAAAGGCTAATTTTAGGTCAAAAAGCCCTTTTTATTGCATTTTTGAGCTTTTTACTGTTTAAAACAATCATTTTGACCTCAAAACTTAAGTTTGGAGGCATAGTTAGAAGTCATTTATTTAAAGACTTTTTTTTTTCATTTTTCCAAAATTGGGGGGTTAACTTTTTGTGCCCCCCCACTGCTGAGTGGGGGGTTAAACCCCTTTTCTCAGAATTTGGGGGGGTTAACCCCCTACCCCCGTGCCCATGTATGGGTTGTATATACCACAAAATTTCAAAATACCGTTAAAAAGACAATAAAAGGGGGTAAAAATTTTCGCGCTTCGCACGAAGTCTTTATTTTCGCTTTAATTTGTAGCGCTTTTCAAGTTAAACGCCGATAACTCGCGCAAAAAACTTGACATTTCTTAAAAACATCACTTAAAAGCTATAAAAAGGTAAAAAGTGTGGAGCGCTGAGCAGAATGAAACGAAGCGCGAGAAAATTGTTTAAATTTCTTCCCTGTGAACCCCTAATTTTTACTTCGCCGGCCCAAGGGGGGGGTTGCCACTTGCCACCCCTACAACCTGGCTACACCTGTGCTGTGACACTTGTGTCCCTTCCGTGAAAGTGCAAGCGTTAATAAAAGGTGATTATCTTTGTCTTTTCCTTGTCCGGCATCGGTCCTATGGTGTAATGGATAGCACACCAGAATCGACTTTGGAGGTTACGGGTTCTATTTATGTGTCGGTCAAATTTTCAATAAATTTGGCAGTCTAAATTTTTCAGCGCCTGGTTATTTTCGCGTCTACTTTGGGTCGTCACACGACCGTGTTATGACCTACCTCTGTCATACTTCCGCTACACATAATTTTTTTGCACGAGTAGTGTGCCCAGTGAGCGAGCAAATTGAAATGGTTGAAGCTGTACGGTAGCAATATGCAGATTTTTCTCATGGATACAGTGTATTACGTAGGATATTTCATGTTGCAAAAATTTGTATATTGCTACCGTACAGCTTTAATCATTTCAATTTTCTCGCTTACTGGGCGCTTTCGTGCATAAAAAATTGTGTATGACGGAAATAGGACCTAGGTCACGCGTAGTTTAGCGCGGTAAGGTTTACGTATACGTTATTTGTCATACAAAAATACCACCATCGTGAGACGAACGTTTCATTTTTGTCGTACGAAGGTTTCACGGTTGTAACGGGGAAAAAACGATCATCACGGGAATGGGTTAAATGAGCCTGTTAAATGAGTCTGTTTTGGGAGATACATATATAGGAATTTCATTTCCGAAAGTGCTCTTAAGCTCTAATATTGTAAATTTACATTTAAAAATTTACAAATGATGGTATAGTTTTTACATTAGAGACTTCTACTGAAAATCTAAGCGAAAAAATACTTGGACGTATTTTACCTAATTTTGAATTATAGTATACTCAAGAGTAGCAGTATTATTATCCACCTGATTTGAATGCATTGCAATATTGATTCCCAAAACAGTAAAATTCACAGTAACTTTTTAAAGGTTTTCCAGGTAAGACTTCGAATTTAAACAAAAACCGATTAAGTAGTGATATATACAAAAATGATTAGAAATTATAGCCAAGTGGCTGATAAAAAAATCCAATGAAAAGAGTGAAACGTTCAAAACAAACCAACCAAACATAACAAGAAAATGATGAAATCTCCCAAGCGTTGTCAATTCCCACCTATTCATTTTTATATTGTTAATATGCAAATTTCCATCGGTTGATTATAAACATGAACAGATTTGGCAATTGCCATGAAGTAAAATGAAATATAAATATTTAATTTATTAAGTCATATAATTATATTATTATTATTATGTTAATCTCATCTTATCTTTCGTAACAAAAAGATAAGATGAGATTAGTATGAATCAATTTTTTTCCAATATAACCATTTAAAAATTTTATCGACGATTTTGCAGAGGTTAGATTTAAGCGATCAACTTTTATCTAACATTACAATTAGTCGATTTATACAATTCAAATAAAAAAATAACATAAAAACTTATGAGTCATTTATTAGTCTATTACGTTCAAGTTCAGGTATCCTAGATTAACAATAGATTATAACCAGTTTAAATTGAAGTTGTTATTTTTTTGTTTTAAAAAATTTAATTTGTTTAGTTAGATATTTATTTAAAAATGACGTTGTAACCAAAGGTATGCTAAAAAACCCTTTTATTCCGTGAAATGAAAAAATCGCACCATGTATAACTTTTCGCTGCGCCCAACACTTCGTTTTAACCACGCTCGACAGTTTGTCACACGAATTTGTCCCAACCGAATCAAGTGTATGTATTGTATCTTGCTAATTGAAGAATAAAATATGATTTTAAAAAGATAACTGAACGAATTGCCTAGACTAATTTAATAT
>JASAMX010025877.1:0-15656 GCA_030248175.1 Microlaimidae sp. YZB2_3
CACATGCCTTATTCCAGAATTATTCAGAATTATGGATCCAGAATTTCTATACCCTTTCAATGGCATTCAAATGGTTGCTACCAAAACGATCAAAGTACCAGAACACCATCAACTTATTCTTTTGACAATGGTTGCAGCACCGTTGCCAAATCAGACTAATCTGCTAATAGATAATGCTACGGATTCTTTTTCTAAAACAGGCTTATTACTGGCAAAAATGATTACTAAAAAATGGAGCTAGAAAAGCGGTGATGGAAATCCTCAATCCAATCGATGAACCAATAACTTTATATAGCTTGTGTTAAAGACTTCAAAGTCCCCCCTAATGCCACGCTAAACTCCATATCTTTCGATGCACTAGCTAACCCCCATCGTAGCTTCCCATAAGGTCTTTGCCCAACTCTGGCGCATCTTATTTCACCTGCTCTCATAGGTTAAAAAACGCTCCCCCCACCTGGCATATAAATGCTAAATACCATTTTGAAAACCACACAAAAGAAAAACTTTGTTCTGCTGATGTTCTTACATTCCCCGACTTTTCCAAACCCTTTTTATAAGCAACCGATGCCTCTAACACAGATATTGGAGCTGTTCTGTCACAAGAATTTGTGGACGGTAATTGTCCTATCACATACACTAGTTTTAGGAATTTAAATTCAGCAGAAAAAAATTATGTAACAATCGAAGGGAAAGCCCTTGCCATTGTTTGGACAGTCAAACACTTCAAACCATACCTTTGGAATCATCAGTTTACAATAACAACAGATCATGCAACTCTGAAGCATATTTTCTCACCCGGGAAATTCACATCCAATTGATTGAAAAGATTTAAAATAATGCCATAAGGAGGTTTATTTGATAACAATTTGGCGATAATAAGAATCGTTTTACAAAGTAAACCATGATTTTGACTATCAGAAATAATGTAGAAATCCTTTAGAGATGCCTGAAGTGTCATAATTCGAATTATATTGCTGAAATGCTTGGCTAACAGGCATAATTTTTAAACAGTTTATTTCAACCAAATAAATAAAACCGACGTTTCAACGCTGCAAAACACAGATCTTTGTCAAGGGATTTAACAGGTAGTAAATAACTAATGATTATATAGTAAATAAGCCTACCTAATGAGTTTCATCGCCAAGGTTGAGGAGTTTGTCATGGCAAAACGTTTGGGCTAATGTAAAGGCAGCGCGTTTCAAATAAACCTCTTCAGGCCAGATATTAGCGTTCCGATATGTGTAGCAGTAAGAAATAGTGTGTGTGTGTGTTTTGCTCCAAGAATACTACAGTGAATGTGACACTAATATTTGTTGAGAATATTAAACTAAGCGAATTGTATGCAAAGGAGCGCCCTTATTGTGTTTACAGGGCGTCGTCGCGCGTTGCTATAGCGCATTAAGGTAGGGTTGTTGAATGCCAGTTTCAAATATATTGATCCGGTCTTTTTACGGACGTGATCAATGAATACTATATAAAGGTTTAATGCGCTTATTTAAAAAAACGACAAAAATCGCTTAAGCTAAAATGGCGATAAGCGCGGAGCATTAATGCGTGTACGGGACAAGCACAGTAAGTGGAAAGCCAATATTACTGACTTTTTGTGAAGGTTGAACGGATACAACACCGTTAAAGAATGTTTGTGCATAATGCGTACCTGAGAGAGTAACTATTGACCAGCTCAACCAGTGGAGGCTAACTGGGCCCGCAATAAGTTACTATATAATGTCGATCAGGATTTTGGACGGCCTCAAGGGAACTGGGAAGGCAACAAGTTACCTAGCTCAAACAGTGAAGCTAACTGGAAGAGTAACGAGTTACTAAAAATTCATAAAAGAATACAACGATGAGTGAAAATATTTCTATTTTTTTATTTTTTACACACTAATAGAATTTCCGCAAAGATTGGTTGCTTTGTTCGAGAGATATAATTACTTAAAGGAATACTGTCACAAATCAAAATCCTATAACGCTGGATCATACAACTTTTTTGGTACTAAAACAATTAAATTGAAATTTATAAATATTGTCCAATTGGCCTGAAGAAGCCAAAATATTGAGTTTAAGGTAGATAGGTTTTGTATTAAAGGAGTATTCTATTCAGGGCGTTATAGGCATCTGATTTGTGACAGTACTCCTATAATTTTTTATTCTCTATTCCACATCATTTTTGCGCAAAAGGTTCCTAAATTTTGAAAAATATTTTTAAAAATATTCTTTATTTCACCTTGTGAAGTTTAAATAATAAAAATCAATAATTAAACATTTTTGTTTCATGTGACATGTTAGATGCTATAAAAACTTCATAAAAATGCCATTTTTATAAATATGATTCTAGCAAAAGACGAAACAAAGTTTCAAAAAAAAGCCTTATATTAAATGGAATAGTATAAAGCTACATAAGACTAAAAACTAAATGCCAGAAAAGACTGAAACAAGTCTCTTTAAAACCTGTAAATTAATAACAGATTTTGTGAAATTTTCAGAAAAACAAAACCGAATAAAAACAATACGTATAAAAGCTTTAGTTTGCGTTTTTTAACTATTAATAAAACTTAATTCACATAAATTTCTCTCAAAATGGATTAACTTTAACAGGAGTTAACCAGCTGTAAATACCACAGTATTAGTTAAGTCACCCGTCGTCAAAACGTTACAAAAAAGTACAACGCAAGCGTCACAGTAACCATGAAAAATTTCTGTCAAAAGAAGTTATCGCATTGCGCATTAAATTTTGTAATTTATCATTATTTTCGTATAAAGCAAAACGTACCGCCATATTAACGGCTTTTTAAAATCAAATATCAAGTTTTAAGTCCGAAAAACATTGAAAAATTCAGATTTAATATAAGGCGACTTTTAATTTAACAAATACATTGAAAGCTAATTTGTTTTATGTAATAAATAGAAATATTAAAGAAAAAGTCGCCTTATATTAAATCTGAATTTTTCGATGATGACAATGATGAGTGATTATTAGAGTATACAAAAAGGCAAGAGTCGCAGCTACGACTATTTTATCTATAAATCAATCAATTATTATTAGTTATTAAATTAATTTAAAAAAATAACTTTTGTGCCTTTTGTATGAGTTATTTATTGGTGATGTGCCCCAGAGCTCCAAACTCCAGAGTTTTGGAGCGAAGCTCCGCTTTTAGATATCATTTAAATATCAATAAATTTTCCAACAAGATGAAGCAAAATTGTAACAAACACGTATTACACTGCAGCAAATAATTCCCCTAAAAAACTTTTTTCGTAAAAAAAAACTTTAATTTGTATCTCAAATGAATAAAAAACTTTGTTTATTATGATTGTAACAAAAATTTAAAATACTAAAAATTGAGTTCCATTATGGTACAAGATAATATAAACGGCGACACTGTACATCTAATGTATCAAGTGATCCGAATCATGAGAAAACAAACAAACAAACAAACAAACAAACAAACGTGAGTTTATAAAAAAAACTTTAAATTAACCCATTTCCAGGATTGTTTTTTCCGGTTACCACAATAAAATCTTTGTCTTTCCACGGTGAACCCTTCGTCCCATGGCGGTAGTATCTTCGTCTGACTATTGCGGTGTAAAAATTTTACTGCGGTTAACTTTACCTATCACCTAGGTCGTATATACATAAATAGTATATATATACAAATACATAATGCGTAAATAAAGTAAGCATCTTTCTTTCTACAATACAGCTTTATCCATTTCAGTTTGCTGGCTTATTGCGCAGTGAGGAACAGATTAAAATGGTAAAAGCTGTACGCTAGCCAAAAAATTTTGCACCCCGGTTATAAAATATTTTCTTCCAAATCACAAAAGATTAAAAATTAAAAAAATATATCACTTGATTAAAAAACCTTATATTAAGCTTACAACAAACTGTCAAATAAACGACATATAAAACTTGCCTACGCTCAAAGTCCTTATGATGGCAGCAGAAAATCTTTAAATTTAAATGTGTTGCTATAAAAATAAAGTTTGAAAAGTTAATTCAAAAATTTTTGCAAAATAATAGAAAATGATTAAAATAACCCCATAAAAACAAAAATAATAATTCTCGTTAAGATTTAAAAATACTTTTTAATTAATGAAAATAAAATTACATACTTCAGAAAAAAATAACGTTTTACACAAAAAAGCAACAATAAAAAAAATTACATTTAGATATTTGCAAAACTTAAGAAACAAACTATTTAGAAACATATTTTTCTGCTAAAAAAAACAAGGAAACATTTAATTGCAAGTAAGAAAAAGCATTTTGTAGCTATAAACAAAATAACTTAAAAAAGCTTCTAAGGCTTATTTTTTGAAAATGTTTTTGTTTAATTTTAAGATTTGCTGCTGTCACTATAAGGGTTTTGAACGATTCCAAACTGAAAATGCGTCGTTTTTGACAGCTTAATTTTTTGTATAAGCAATATATAAAAAGACATCCTATGAAATCAATTTTTGATTTTTAGTGATTTCATAAAAGTATAGCACAAAAAATTTTACAAAATAGCTGCACAATACTCACGTAATGTATTTTTTTGAAAAATTACTTTTTTGGAAGATTATTTACTTAAAAAATGCACAGCAATAATGCAAAACCATGTTTTCTGGAAATTTTTTAATTAAAAAATCAATTTATTTTATTATAGTAAAAGCAATTACACAAAGGACTTCATGAAGTTTTTTTTACAATAAAGCTTTTTGGTTTTGACTTTTTATGCCAAAAGTAAAATATCTACAATAAAAATACACTTCTAACACTAACATGTATTATGTTAGTATGTTGTATGTTCTTTTACAAATCACTGATGAATAAACTGATTTAAAAAGTATCTAAAAGTTCTGAATTTTTTTAAATACATTCAATTTCGAATTAAAAGTTTCCATCAACAATACCTCCAGATAAAAAAAGCTGAAAAAAAACAGAATACTTAGAGAATCAAAATCTTTAAACTTAAACAGTAGACCGTTAGTCTTCTGTTACGCCTTGTGTAAAATACTACTTATATAGCAGAAGCTCCAATATGATCCTAATCTTATTTTTTATAATAATTTAAGTTGAAGTTATATAGCCACATGTTGTTCCATTTTTCTTTGATAAAATTTTTCACGCAAAACATAAAAAGAAAGCACTTAATTATATACTGTGCTCTGTCTTTTTATATCCACATTAGCAAGTTATTTATATTCCATGACAAAGTAATCACCAGAACTGCCATATGAGCTTTATAAGACGACTATTAAACGCGCTATAACAGCTAATATGAACAGCCTGTGATTTTAAGCTGAATAGTTGAAGCTAAAAATATTATTATGTTATACATAATACTCAAATAATCTTAATTTGTAGAAACACATGTGAACTCAATGCTTGCCAGTAATTTAAGAACAACACTTAAGCAACGAAAAAGTCCACACTGCTGCACATTGGAATTCACTGAAAGTCAAGAATGTAATACAGATTAAAGTGAATTAAAAAATAAAACGCAAAGCTCCGTGTCCCCAGCAGGTTACAATTGGCGTTTTGTGTATTAGGCCCCCAAAAACAACAAAACCAAACAACAAACCAACCCCCCCCCACCCCCCCCCCCAACCCCAACAACGCTTAAACGTCCTTGGTGCTGCACTCATCAGTTAGACCACCGAGCCTTACAACATATTATATACAAAAATCAACAAACATAACACATTATACAAAGCATGCAAATTAATATAAATCAATTAATTAAATTAAATTAAAAAAAAATTATATAAACACACAGAAACACTTAGTTGTGATTTTTAGCCACTTTATACATTAATTTTGATCCTTAATTAATGTGATTAATGACCCTAAATGCTTTGTAATTAACAGAAGGAGTTGCAATGTGACCCAGAAATAATTACCAGCACAACATTGCAACCAAGTGATTGCACTTTGCACCTTTTAATATTTGTTTTATGAGATTTAAACTTACATCAATAGATTATTATAACGTATAAAAAGGAATTTTTTAAGTTTTTTATATTAATTATTATGTATATTTGGGGTTCTGTTTAGTTTAAAAAATATAAATTTAAAAATATAAATGGTTTTGATTATTGAAAGCGGTTCTGCAATAACTTTTGCCAGGCGCTTTAAAAATAGAGCAGGAATGCCATCTGGGGTGCGCGACAATTTGTTTGGAAGCAGTTTTAAGTATTTTAGAACATCTCTAACTGTAAAATTTATGTTTTCAATTTTATAATCATTTTTTGGCTCAAAAAAGGCAAATTTTATAATGTTTTGTGAAAACACTACTGAAATATTCTCCAAAAATTTCTGCTTTTTGAATGCCTTCGTTAGCATAACTGCCATCTGAATATTTGATTGGGAGAATTTTCTCTTTAGTTTTGATTTGTTTATTAATATATTTAAAAAAATAACTGGTATCATTAGATTTAAGAACTTCCTCCTCTAAGTCTGAATTGAACTTTTTTACACTTTTAGTGTATTCTTTGGAAACTTTTTTAAATTCATCTTTAAGGTCTCTCCGGACAGTTTTCTTAAGTATGGAAAATCGCGATTTTTGGCATATGAGATCTCGTGAAATACAGTAATATTTCACTAAAAAATTTATATGAGTGTTAAAAAGGCAGAAATATCACGATTATAAAGTGAACATTCATTATATTATTGTAAGTAATTGAAATAATTGATATTAAAAATCAAGTTGCAATGAAATTTTTTAAAGCCCCTAAAAATATTTACTGCTCACTATTTATTAAAAAAATACTTCCAGTAGAGAGACACCGTTACCCTTTTTCACGTACGTAAAAATTAAATAGAATACTGCTGTATTTATGGTTTAATATACAATTTTCCGTGAAAAATGGGGGTTAATTTTTCCAAAATTTCAGTGAAACTTCGATTTAATTTAATTTGGTAAAATTTAAAGCTCCAGATAGTATATTTCTATTGAAATTTATAATTTTTGGAAGGCCATAACATCTTTTGTATTTTTTAACGCATAAATAGTTTTGTCGTGCGTCGTGCGTTTTATCAATTTTTTTCAGAAGGGTTGTTTATAAATCGCTTTTAGAGCTCATCATCCCATGGTAGCAGTGGCATAGTCGGTTAGCGCGTCGTCAAATTTTTTGAAAGGTCCGGACATCGATTCCCACATAAAACATATTTGGCTACAATTTTTTTTGATTTTAATAATTTTTTTTTTATTTTTTTTACAATTTTAAAAATTTATTTACATAAATTTAAAAAATATCATTTTTGTAAACAGTATTTTTTGCCTGCTTTTCGCCAATTAGTCAAATTTTCGTCATTTGAATATCTTAAAATATTATAATACTCTATAATTATAATAATTCAAAAGTAAATTGTATGCAAATAAAAATGGGTAATTTTTGCTTTAATTGCAATTGGTTTACTACTGAACGCCCTGCAATAAAAACTGTCCGAAGAGACCTTAAAATTGCTATTTTTATGTCGAATTTTCTAGATTTTTTTCTTTTAATTTTGAAGCTTGTATATATTTTTTGGATAAAAACGTTTTTTCTTGGCATATTTTTTGTGCTTGTTTACCAATGGCACATGTAAAATTATACTTTGGGTAATGATTTCAATAAAACAGTCCCAGTATTGTTGGACTGTATTAAGATGTTTTCCAAATTTTTGGTCCCAATTTTGTGATGCAAGAAACAAAGCTATTGATTTATAGTCAGCGTTCTTAAAGTTCGCTACCAGAAGGATGTTTTCAGGAGATTTAGTTTCTTTGTATGTGCTTAAATCTATTTCACTATTTATTACAGCATGATCTGAGTTACCAAAGTTTACAGCTAGACTTACATTTTTGAAAATCTCAGGGTCATTGGTTAGCAATAAATCTAGGTAGTTCCTACCACGGGATGGTTTGTTCACAAGTTGGGATAGTCCTAACTCCAGAAATTTAGTGTAGTATTTAGTTTTAATTTGTGAATTGCAAAAAATGGCATTTGACTCCCAATTTATACCAGGCAAGTTTATATCGCCCATTAATATTGTGGTATATGTGTGACTATTCACATAAAATCTTATACATTCTAGCAATAAGGAATCGTCTTCAGCTTTAATATTTGGTGGCCTATACACATTTATTAAACGGATTTTGTTACTTAAAATAATAAGATCAGCAATTATTATTTCTAAGATATAAAATTTTTCTTGGATTAAAATTTCATTAAATTTTATTGACTTTTTTAAAAGTGTCATTACACCTCCTCCTCTTCCTTGTACCCTATCTTTCCTTAGAACATTAAAGTCATCATTGTTGAATAATAATTGGTTAGGAATCAAATTATGCAGCCATCTCCTGAATAAGTATCACATGGGCAACACGTAATTAATATCATCACCAGAAATTAGGTGGAACCAAAGGTGGAATGCAAGAGAGGGCATCTGCATTGCCATTATTTAAACAAACTTTATATTTGATTTTATCTAGTTTATAGGCACCTTGCACTGGAACTCGGTTTATACATGAAGTGTGCAATAAACATAGCGAGTCACCATAATGGCAAACCTAATTACTGTATCTCCCACTTATCTTTTGTAGTATGCAGATCAACCGATCAAAATTTCGCGCGCTTTTTGATCGCTTGATCTGCATACTACAAAAAGGGTAATGAGAGTACAAAAGGTAATTATCAATTATGAGTAACTTGTATTGATTATTGAGTACTTTATGTATAAACTGAGTTACTGTGCAAGGTGCCTATAACCTAGATAAAAAACATTACCTACTGACATAAAACAACATAAAAATATTATCGAGGGGCCGAATCATATCTTCTACGCGATGAAATTTTTATCATCTACCACCTCTTCAAAAACGCGGAAGTCCTACATTTTCCGTCAAAATGGCTTTACGAGCGCATTATGGAGTGAAAAAGACACTTTCATAACTAGACATTGGTTTTTATTGGCCAAATATGCCTAATGATGTTTATCAATATGTTTAAACTTGCGAATCTTGTCAAAGATGTAAATCTGACTCCCAAACGGCAAGGCCCCCAATGGTATCTGTCAATGTAGGAAATATCTTTGATAAATCCGCTATGGATCTTCTTGGACCATTAACTCCTACCATCCGCGACAATAAATATAACCTAGTGGTTACCGAGTATCTTACCTTTTTTGCTATGTGTTTGGCCCTGCCAGATCAGTGAGCAGAAACAATCGCGAAGATTATTTTGGAACAAGTCATAACTATTCATGGCTGTCCATATGAAATTTTGTCCAATCAAGGCACCAATTTACCAAAGGAAATTATTGCAGAGCTCTGTTGAATCAGCTCTGCTCAAAAAATATTAACTATCGCCTACCATCCTTAAGCAAATGGTCTCACTGGACGTTTCAATAAAACCCTATGCGATATGCTCACACCTTACGTTAATGAACGCTTTAACAACTGGGAGTTTGTCTTACTTTTCGTGACCAGCGCATATAATCGCGCGGCTCAAGAATCCACTCGCAAAAGTCCCTTCTTTCTTGCCTTTGGTCAGACATTTGAGTCCCAATTGATACAAGCTATCAAAAATATTGTTCAAAAATATTGTTCAAAAATTCCCCCAGCGCTTCTAAAAAGCCCCCTAACTCCTTCCCCACTCTTACGGTTTTCTATAATTCCAATCTTGGTTTGTTTTCTAAAACGCCTAAATTGGTTTTACAAGCCATAATTAGTAATAATCAACCCAAAGTTGCACTACTTGACCCCTTAAAAGATAGCAATGACAAACAACAAAATCCATATAAATATATTAATTGCAAATATTCAATGGACGTCATTTTTAGTAAAGACTTAGAGGCAAACCAATATGCAAACCCTCTACCTGGCATGACTGAAAAATAGTGGCGAAAGCAATGCCATCTTCAAGCTAATCATCAAAAACGCAGGTCATTCAAAAAGCGTGCTGACCATGAACGCCGATGACAATAGCATATAGAAACAGAGCGTCAACAAGCAAAAGAAAAGCGCTGTGCAGAACAAAAATGTATCGCCTTGTACCCAGAACTGTGGGCTACAGGAGGACCAAGTCGGATTGATAATATTCTTTCTGATATGGATTGAACTTAGTATATATTTATTTATGTCCCCCTGTACAAATGCAATATGATAATTCAACATATTTATTGTTTAACAATAAATTAAATTGATTTCGGTTGATAAGTGGTGTGTTGATAAAATTATATTGCGTATAATCCATCTCTAACGTTCCTAGTATTTATTAGGTAAGTTATGGACACAAAATTCTAAAAATGCGTGAATCGATAGTGGTCACCTTTTGTACACTGGTGACAAAAAAGCCATTGAGCTAGCTAGTGTAAATACTTGGCTTTTCAACACTTGGGGCCTGATCAACACTTAAGGTAAAATGTCACCGTATTTTTTGTTCAAAAATGTTATTTTTGTGGTGTAGGGGTAGCCGGCTATAAAATATTCTTTTTGAGCGTCAAAAATAAAATATTCTATATTTTCACAATCATGTATCCTTATGTTTCACTGGTATATCACAATTTTACCAAAAATTCAGAACCACACTTCAAGGATATGGCAATAATCTGCATGGTGCATTTGTAGATTTTATAAATTTTTGAAGCGGAACTATGTTTAGCTCCACTATTGCCATAACCCGTCATCTTCATGTTTTGTCAAATCATTAAGCAATTACAAGTATTCCTACCTGAAATCACAGCTGGTACGTCTGGTTGATTGTCCGTTAAATTGTTTATGTAGCATAAAATTTTGTACGTAGCTGACTCCTTAGCTCCCTTTTTTCAACCCATAATCATAATGTTTCCTAATTTCTTAAGAAATTTCCAACATAATTTCTTATTGTCCCGGTAGTTGTCAAAGTATCCTGTCAAATGGTTGTGGTATACACAAAAATTTTTGTGAGGATTGGTTACCCAGTCCTTCATTTTCACAATCCCCCAACCTGTATAAATTCCGTCCTTTTTTTAACCATACATTTTTATGTTTCACCAGTCTCACAAATTTTTGCTAATACCAATTATTCTGCTATCATATTGGTATTCACTCCCTATTTAGAAATATAATCTTTAATAATAATTAATAAATTTGTCCTTTAAGTAACTGTATCTTTTTATGTTTCATCTGTTTAACAAATTACTGCCAATGCCAATCAGTACAATATTATTGTCCTATTGATAATAAACCTTTTTTTACAACTATAATCCTCAATCATTAATTTTAATATCAATAAATTCAAATTCTGTCTTTCAGTCTTTCATATAACCGTATATGTTCATGTTTCACCTGTTTAACATACTATCACTAATGTTAATCACAATAATATTTTTGAAATACTGTTTTCAACTAACAATCACCAATACGGTTTTTAACGGTATTTTTGAAAAGAACTCAATTTGTTAGTTCTACGTCTTTTTCAAACCGGTGACACTTATGTTTCAATGGATTATTACCTCATCACAGGTAAGTTAATTGGTACCGGGAAGAGTACATTGTCCTTCTGGTGCCATAGATGTGTGGTAAGAATGCTTGAAGGGACTGATCTTCAGTCCTTAGTTTCCAAACCCACGCTACTAATGTTTCAAGGCTTTATTACCTTGATGCATGTAGTGCATACTTTACTTCTTGTTCCGTCAATTGAAGCTTTTTGCAGAAGAACCAGAACTCGAGATATGCTTAACTTTGTGAAAGGACTAGTCCTCTAGTCCAGAAAATATCTACTTACCAACAATCTTCAACATATAACATTATAACATTAACATTATGTACCACATTATGAAATGAGTTATGTGCTAAACTATGCATCAAATTTTCGTTTTCTTATATTTAATACTTTGAATTTACAGACATACAGATGCAATCGTAACGTATGCACAGCTGCTTAATGGTTAGCTCTGAATTTGTTTTAGCTATTTAATTTCAATATAACTTTACAGTTATATAGCTATGTTTATATTATTAGTATTATTACTATATTAATATGTCTATAATATTAGCATTAGTATCTTCTTACATTACATTTTTATTAAAATAGAAATTTTTTAAGGGAAAATACTTTATAAAATTAAATAAAATAAATTTTTTTAATAAAATTATATTGTTAAAAAAATTTTTTTTGACAAAATAAGATTTTATAAAGTATTTTCCCTTAAAAAATTTTTATTTTAATAAAAATTGTTGTTGATTTAATCTTAATTTTTGTTTATTAACACACAATATTCTTATTCATTCGTAAACTGTACAGCTTTTCACGTTTAGTAGTGCTTTGCTTTCTTGTGTTTTCCTAAAATTCAGTGTTTCTTTTTTTCTTTAGGTAATGTATGTACATACAACTACCTAGTACATGTTGTATAGTTTTCCTGTTTTCTTACTATATATTTACAATTATAATACAAAATTTTCAATTAATTTGTATCAGGTTAAAAGCAGCCACTATAATAAATTTCTATAAACAAACCAATTTACCGAATGGATAGTCAGCTGAACTCGAAAACTCAAAAGTCGATAGTCCAATGTCCTATGCGACAACCCTGAGGTGATAATCCTCTCTGACGATGAGGATTAAATTTAAAAAAAAAAACTATTCTTTATACAAACAATACATTTCGTCTATCTAGTTTAAAAAGAAAAAGAAGATTTATTTTATTTACCATACGATATTATTATGCCTGCTGGTGGCTGCATTTTTTTTGCGTTTAAAATTTTTTACTTTAGAAACTCTAATTTTTTTTTTAATTTTTTTATTAAGTTCTTCCCTGTAAAATTTTATTGTATTTTGTTGTGATTTTTCAAGCAGAAAATGACAAAACGGAAGATACAGAATTTAAGGCATTAACCCTTGCTCAAGTCACATTCTTTTTCATTCTGTGCTCCGTCTACCTACAAAAAACTATAAAAACAATTTCAGTCCAGCCCTGAAAGTATGGCGCAAAATGTTATTTGTTTTTTTACTTTAACTGGAAGTTTAAAAAACTAGAAATGTGGTGTAAAATGCACACTAAAATTCATTCACCCATTGTTAGCATAAATTTTCCTTAAAAAGCTATCGTAAAACTCAAACATAAAAAGTCTTTCTAATTTGGTTAAAATTTTACTTTTTTAATCTTATTAATCACTTTTTAATATATAATTCCCTAAAATTTTATATGCAAATTTTTAATAGCTAGCTAACAGTAGGCAAATAAAAATCTTGGCGGCATTAGGGAGTGCATGTTTCCAAGTAAAGGGGTCTCTATATTTGGGCCCCTTACACATTGTGACACTGGCCCTACTGCGCCCTTACATGTTAAAAATTCTGCCACTTCAATCCAGCCTTAAGTTTGGGCAGGCGTAAATATCAAGCTGTGTGTTTGCACGTAGTGCGCATGTGTCTAATTACTCATGCATCTAATGGATTAGTCCGTTAGTGGGTTAATATTTCTTCAGCACAAGCGGTCGATTTTGTGCGCGTTCACGTGGTTAAACCATATCATAAAGGTAAAGATCATTTTGTAGATAAAATTGTAAAAGCGGACGCCTACTTTAAAAGTTGCACCAACGTTTAATTTTGTCCACACCCCCACTGAGTTGGATACAAGGATTTATAAGCTTAGCGGGAACATTGAGTTATTTAAATATTTGTAATTGTTTTTGTTGATTTTACAGCCAGAAGAGGCAAGTGTTTTTTGGTTTTGTCCTTCTGCTATTCAATCATGGCTTATTTGGATTTTTGTATGACTGCGATCCTCAACTGCGCATCCCCAATGCCAGACATCTTCCATCTTGAGTTACGCGACTGGAGCATTGTTCCTGATGTAATTTCTAGGTAAAAATGCGACCTCAATCTCTTGTAAAACTTAGCGCATTACTGACGAACTTCTAAAGTTCCTTGTCATATTTTAATCTTCCCCTTTTGAATCAATCGCTTCGCTCATTGTTTGCTTGTTTTTATGTTGCGTTTTATAAATTCATCTAAATAAATCAAAAGTTTCTCTGAGAAACTGTTCCTGTGTAAATTAATTCATTAATCGCTTAATTTAATCAAATTGCAACTTAACTGCTTTAAAATTGTAGGTTACGGCTACAAGTTTTCTTCTTTCAACTACTTAATTGCTGAGCTAACGCTTGCTTGTTAAATTTGGTCTTATAAGGTACTTAAACAAGCATGATAAATCTCAATCATTCATCTTTTACAAACTTTGCCCTGCGTCAGCTGCTTAGCCTTAGCGGTCAATCGCCCATAACTAGAAGGATCGTTAACAACCCCCCCCCTGACGCTCGTTCATCCTTCTTGATCTCCAGAGAAACGTAAGTAAATTAATATTGATTTAGTTTGACCATCAAAGTCTTGTACTCTTCGCTTGGCGTTCAACAGGTCCTATTGTAGACGCATAAGATCGGCTTGGTTCTACCGAGAAAGCATTTACATTTTGTATATACAGGTTTGTTTGTTGTTTTTGCATTTTAAAATGGAAAACTTTGGAGCCCGGATTTATAAGTTTCTTTGCCAGTTTTTCCAGCAGTTTTGTATTAACACAAGATTTACTTTTTTTCAAGTCTTTTTTTGCATGATTAACATTTGATGGCATCATTTTTGGTGGATAAAAAGCTTTTTTTACGTTTTTTTAGTTTTTAAAGAAATAAACTTATTATTACATTTATTTAAAGGGTTTTGAAAATTTGAATATAGAGAATGAAAGTTTAAACTACTTCTAAAAATGGAACCTAATTAGGTTCGTTTAAATACCTGTATTTAACACTTTTACTAATCTGAAACACGTAAAAAAACAAAATAAAAAATTTTCATTTATTTGTGATTTTTAAGGAATTTTACTGTTAACCGAAATTAAGACTTTTGGTCTTAATTTTGGCCACTTTAAAAAGTAACTTTGAAAACACCAAAATAATAAATAAAGCATGTTATTCTATACCAGAAAAAAAAGTTTAATTAAAATTGTTATAAAATCCTTTATGTGTTTACTTAAACAGCATGAAGAACAATGAAGTGAATGGAATGCAGTTAAAGCACGTTAGCTTTTTCAAGTACGTTAAACTGTCAAATCGGAAGTGGTTTAGTGCTTCAGTCTTGTGAGAAAATTGTTTCTAACTAATTAAATCAAAAAACCGTTCTGTGTTCAAATTTTGTTTTTAAATTTATTTTTAAATCATTTTTTGCATAAACAGTTTCATTGACTTAATTTTGGTTCACTTTTTAAAATTCATTCAGCATTAGCCGTTTAATTTCCATAAACATGGGTGGCTCACAGAGTTGATTGGACGTTCAGCAATACTGCTAAAAGTATGTTTCATTCTTATCTTTGCGCCGTGTTATTATAAACCAAAAAAATTAAAGTGATTCAATTTCAATATTCCTTACAAATCTTAATTTCACTTACATGAGATTCAAGGATTTCTGAAATATGCTGACTGCGAACTAGCTGACTGCGCTTAAATTTTTACCTAATTAACTAACTGGAACTCGCTGAAGATTATTAGTGTGTTAAAGAATTATTAATTATGTTAAAGACAATTGGTTGATAAAGAATTTCAAAAAAGTGTGTAATCTGAGTTTGTTTTCCTTTTGTGTTTTTTTAACAAATAGGAATTTGACTTTTAAAAAAATTGTTTATATTTTCAGAAAACTTCAATCAAGAATGGTGTGGAAATGTGACA
>JASAMX010025878.1:0-32074 GCA_030248175.1 Microlaimidae sp. YZB2_3
CCATGAAAAACTCACCTCTTTCTATAATGACATTCAGCCTATCAGGATTTCGAGCTAACGAAACAAATGCAGTTGCTGAAAAATAGAGCAGAAACAAAACAATAATAAAGCAGAAACCAAAAAGAGATGGTTTAGACAACAGGTGCAATTTGTGTTTAAATCAAAAAGAAATAAATGACCTGGCATTTGCATATATATTTTTGAAACATTAAATCCACGTTTTTATGTAAGCTAACGAACTTTCGGCAAATTTACTAATTTTTGCAGTTAGTTAAGTATTTGTTTAAAAGATAATTTTTGTGCAGGGAAAAATAATATCGTTTTTTTAAATAGAAACGTTTTAGTAATAAGAAGTAAACATTAAACACAACTGATCCCACAATTTTTCATGGGGATTAGTGACGATCTAAGTAAATTATATTTTGCAAGCTTCAAAATTCTTAATATAGAAAATTCACCTCTTGGCCAGCATTTTACTCAAAGAAAGGGGCTTCACGTCAGCGACGGCGCTTTTACCGTACAAACCTTCCAAATGGAAGCCAACTGAATCACGTGAGGTTTTTAAAACTCTGGTAGCATGTCGCCAGGAGTGGCGAAAAATCTTTCTCAAACAAGAAAGGTTGATATTTTCGAATTTGCTTGGTGCGACGAATGAACAATCAAATTAACTAGTGTATATAATGAAGGTACACAATTAAATATCAATGGTTCAAAATCGTTATCAACCTTGTAAAATAATGAAAAAACGTGTAAATCGACTTCCTGTCAAGAAGTGTGCAAAAATATTATAATGCCTCGTCCATTAAAAAACTACAATAATATTCAGATTACTGCATATGTGCAAAAAAATTAATCAACCAGAAATCTTGACAGCGCGAAAACGTCCCTTGTAAGCTATACTAATTTGTTTTGAGAATCGTTTAAGATTTTCAAATTATGAAACATGTGTGACAGACAAATACGCCAACACAGATACCCATAATCAAAGAAACAAACTTATTAAGTTTGGATTTGTTAACAGAATAATAAACGGAATGAAAACTGAAACATTGTTATAAATGTCTTTCAATAATTTATGATTTGTAAACATGGTAAACCAGCATAATTAGAAGCGTAGCAGTTCCTTTAATTTTAAAAAAACTTTAACAATCATAAAACTGTCGGTTTTTTGTGAATTATTATAGCAAGCTTCTGCTTTCCTGTCATTTTAACTTCTTGTAAAATCGTTTCTAGCCAATAAAAACTTTTTAAATGACGCAAATGGCTTTTAAATGTTAAATGGAAAAAATGAAAGCTTTTGTTGAACCTGTTTTGCTAGATTTTTATTAAAAACTCAAAAAAATATTACTTATATCACTTGTATGACTTATAATATTATTATATTAATTTGAACATCATATTTCTAAGGCAATACATCTGCCGATATTATTTTTTAAGTTTCACATAAGTACAACTTATACCCACACAACACACACCATAAAATATCTTCTGAATTTGATACAAATGCTTTAAAATAGGCGAAATAAGCTCTGCAAATGCCTTTTGAAATTATTTTAAATATTTTGAAAATCTTAATAAAGTAGGCTAAGATTTTCTTTTGATACTTTTGTATTTTATTATTTAAAAAAATCGGTTTTGGATTGAAGGCAAGATGAAACAAGCGAAAAATTTTTAATATTTTGAGCGATAAGTATTTTATTGGTATTGAAGTTTAGTGCGGGTTTTTTTATGTAACGCATAAGAGTACGGCACGAAACAGTACCACAAAATAGTCCCGGGTTTCGCAAAAGAGTAGGCACGAAATAGAACGCCACAGAACAGTACCGTCAAAAAACAGTACGGCACATAAGAGTCCTGTGTGAATTGCGTTTGCTACACCACGCGACTCTGACGCAAAACAGTACTGGCACGAAAGAGTACTGGCAAAAAAGAGCAAGATATTCACGTTTTGCGTTTGACTCAAAACAGTACTGGCACAAAAGAGTACTGAAAAAATAACTTAATGTTAAAACTATTACTACTAACAGCTGCTTAACTTTATTACGATAAAAATTAATGAGCAGCGTTTTATACAGCAAACTCTTCTATTTTTAATAGATCATTTAATAAAGTTCTTTGTTCATGTAACTACATAGTGAGTGTTAGCGCCACTGTAAGCCCCTTGAGCTGTTTAATTTGAGTAAATATAGTTGTGACCGTGCCTACCGCAGGTACGTTTTAAAACTTTTTTTATTTTTAAATTTTTGTACATTTTTTAAATTTACTGGTAGCTAAGCCTTGGTTTTTTTTCTGTTTTGTAAAAACTAAGTTATTTAAAAAAAGAAATTAAGAAAATCGTAGACAACAAATTACGCTTCATTACTAATGTTTCTTCCTACTATCTGCAGTTGGCTCATGTTCCTTCAAGGTTTCTTATGCTTAAATGAACGATTTGAAACATATTTAACTTGAAAAATGTTTTAAGTTATTTTCTCTTTTAGGAATATTTTTATAAAGTTTTTAGAAATTTAGTGACAATTAATTTAAAAACAGTTTTGACAGAAATTCCAAAAAGCAAAAACAGTTTTATTAAGCAAAAAATAAATATTTAATAAAAATCAGTTTTAAAACCTATTGCAGAATTTAAAACGATAACTTTCTCATTTGTTTTGTATGCATCATAAAACCAACATATGTTATACAGAGAAGCATGTTTAACTTCACAATTGATTATATTTTTTAATTAGGGTAGAATACATGATTTATTTGGGCCTATAACAAATAAACATGTTCCCTGTGGAGCTCCGGAACGCCAGTTTTTGGAGCCTTGCAGAATCTTCATAAACACACGGGGCGCCAGTTTATTTTCAAAATAATTTAGCATATAATTAAAGAGTAATATTTTAATTTGTCTTATTTTTTGCGGACTTAAAGTTTCTAAACAATGATAAATACAAAAAAAATAATAGTAAAAAAATGGCTAAAATAACATAAACTTTTTAAAATTAAATAAATTGGAGGATGAAATAATAAGTGCGCAGATTCTGACTTTTTTGTTTTAATAATCGTTTTTTCGGAGCATGATAACTTAATAGCACACATAACATAATTAACAACTTTGATTTAGTTAAAAAAACAAAAAAAAACTCTGGATTTTTATTTAAAATAATGTATTATTATTTCAATCGATTAATTTTTTTAGCAAAAGTCAAAACGTGATTTATTAGCATTTAAGAACATACGATTAAAATAAAAAAAGTTATTTTTTTATTCAAGATAAATCCGAAATGCCCATCTTTTACTACACGATAATTTTTATACACCGTTTGTGTGCTTACTTCTAATAACCTAAGCGCGACAGAAAAAAGAATGGAACAAAAATAATTACCAACATTACCACGGCCCCAAAATTATACTTTAATATGCGTAAACTAATTTCTTAAATATGCAAATTTCCATTTGAATCACTAAAATCAGCTAGTTTCTGCACGCAACATCACAGTACTTTTTTGCGTCCATACTCTTTTGTGCCGTACTCTTTTGTTCCAGTACTGTTTCGTGCGTACTCTTTTGCGAAACCCGGGACTATTATGTGGTACTGTTTCGTGCCGTACTCTTATGATAGGGAGCCCACATAACACTCTGTTTGCAAGTCCCGTTTTCACTTCCATTACTATTTATATCTAAAAATTTTAAGTCCCCAAAATGACACAAAACGGCACACAATTGATAAAAATAGATTGATTTGCAAACATGTGAGCTAAAAAGCACGAAGCATTGGCAGTGAAAAAAAAATCTTTATAAAAAACACAAATTCTCACAATCAAATGAAAAAAATTCTCAATTCTACTAAAAATTTCTAGGAAGCAATTAAAAAAGCTTGTTCTAACAGCCGTTTCTTATTAGCAAATCATAAAAGCATTTGGTTATTTGTTTTCAATAAACGTCAGGTTTTTTCGCATTAATACTGATGTCGTCATATGTTTTGTAAACCATATTTTTTAGTTTTCCTATTTGATAGCCACAAAAATAAGCAACACAATGGTGTAACTTATTAAAGTTGCACTGCGCCATTATAGAAATTAAGTTTTCTAAGGTTTGAGTTTTTTTTCATTATACAGTAAGTTTGAACATTACAGACTACATGTAAACTTTGACATAACGAAAAACGACATCTTATAATCAATAAAAAGACAGTCGATAAAACGTCACGTTTTAATGTACTTAATAAAAGGTTTAGGGTCGATGGAGCCGAGGGAACTTGGAGCCAAAAATAAACATCGCTAAATCTATTCCTAAGCAAAGCCGAAAAAAGGTCAAAATTTTTTTCGATGGCTCCAAGTTCCCTACTTGCGGCTCTAAAGACCCCGTACCCAATAAAAGTTTTATCGACTGTTTTTTATTCATTACAGACTATAATAGTGTACTGTACTAAACTTGAAAGTAGAGCAAGCAAAATTTTTTTCTAGAGAAATCATAAAAACAAGTTTATCAATGTTAAATTGTGCAAAAAAGCATTTGCAAGAATAATATTTCAGTCTTTAAACATCAGCTAAAAACATTCATTTGAAAAAAAAAAACAATTTGTCAAAGTCAATAACACATTAAATTTTTATTGAGAAAAATTTAATACATATATACACCACTGTAAATTTATATTTATGGTCTATAAAGTGTGAGTGAAATAACAATTTATTGTTTTTGTTTACTCAAAAAAGCCTTATAATAGGTTTTTAAGTTTTTGTTTCAAGTTAATATTAGAGCTTTAACTTTCGTAAATAAAATGCTTGAATTGTCTGAAACGAATTACTTTATGAATATTATGCTGATCGGGCTAACATTTATAATATCAGCTTAACTGTAGAATTAGCTTTATATTATATAAACAGTTTTATTTCAATTGTCATTTTGGTAACTTTGTTGTACGTTGACATAACGAGAGATTACAGGTTAAAGGCCAGTATTATTCATTTTTTTAGTCCAAAAGTTAAACATTTCTGAACGTTACAAAAACAAAAAAATGTTTTTATCACCTAAATGTTAAATTGTTTTCAATATCTTTTAGATCTTTTTGATTTTCAATATATTTTATATATATGCTTTTAACAAAAGCATGTATAAGTTTAAAAAATTCTAAAAGGTAAAATAGATATGCTAGATTTAAAAATAAAGTGTTTTACCTGAAGTTTTCCCCAATAGTTTTTGTTACTGTTTTTCTTATTCAAAAATCAATATATTACAATAATTATCGATTGTACTTTTACATGCATTAATTCACCCTATTTTGTAAGGGTTGGTTTTGCTGTGTGAAACTGTTTGCTGAGCTGAAATGAATCATTATTCGCAAATGCAGTCAGTGCTAACAAGTGTTTTTTACCACACTCACACACTGATTACTTAACACTCGCTATCAAGCAAATCATTCTTACATTTATCCCAAAGCATTTTTTCTCCAATATGAACTGATCACAAACTTTGGCAATTGCCTTTTTTTATACATGATATGCGTGAATATTTTTATATAACTATATGGAACTAGCTATGTACAGTTTATTATAATTTTTTAAATGTAGTAAATGTAACCCAAGATAATGGTCGATTTTAATGGTTCGAAATTAAGTCATATTAACAATACCCACTTTTCCGTGTATATACATTTACATTTTTTTAAAGTTTTTTTTTTCTGCTTAGTTGACTTCAGGCCCAGTTTAGTTTAATTCCAGGTTGCGAAAAGTTTTTATATATGTTTTTTGTTATGGTTAAGCATTATTTTATTTTTAGAATATGACTGATCCTGTTGCCATAGTGTCAAAGGCCAAAGAAAACTTAAAATTTGCAATAGCTTCTGTAAAAGAAGAGGAAAAACAAGCGTTATCCTACACAACAACAGAATTTATTATTAAATGTTCATTTAACGGTCAACAATGCACTATTGAAGAGTAAGTTTGTATTAAGAAACATATATTCTCAAGAGAATATACTTTACAATATGAAAAATATATAATGCCCGACTGTATATAAATTTTAGACCAAAATTTTGTAGAAATAATCACATTCATTTTTTTCGCGCACCCGATTTCTGTGCACTCGCTACTGCTTTTCTCGCGATTTTTTGTGCATTCAATATTCATTTGCTCGTGCAGCGACTTTCTTTAATTTTTCACTGCAGAAAACAAACACTGTGTTAAAAATGACGGCGCACAGGAACTAGCAGAAAATGGCTGATATTTTATTTTTAAAATAACACAAGTGCTGCCAGTTTTTTTACTCCAGAATTATAAATGAAAACATTCAAAACGAACATGAATCAAAAGAAAATTTAGAATACTGGAATGGATGAATTGTAAGCAAGAAATAATTTGCATAAAGTTTGTTTGGAAAGAGCGTTCGCAACTATCGAAGCCCCTTAATTTTTTTTGTTGGAAACCGCGCAAGAGCTACTGAACGTACTACTAATGAACCGAACATCATAAGTAACGACCAATCAGCAACCAACCATGCGTATTAAATTAAACTATTTTTTACATGATTTTTATCTAAATTACACAGATTTAGGGATGATGAAGCCTTGGGAACTTCAAGTTCCCTGCTTGTGGCTCTAACGACCCCGCACCATTACACAAGTTAGAACTATTAAATGAGTTGATATCATTTTAATATTATAAAATCGGCAAATTCAAATAGAATTAGAGTTTTACACAACAATATAAATAACAGTAGTTTTGAATTCGTTTTTGTTTTTTCATAAAACCAACTGAAAAACCAAATATGGTTTGCTGTTTTTCACTAATAAAAAATAGGGGTGATGCGATTACCATTTAAAACAAAGCGATTTGGAATCATTTTATTTGATAATATAACCAGTTTATAATAACCATGATTTCTATATTATTTGTTTTATATTAAAAATAGATATCGTAGTTTTAATTCGCTGTCATATGTCATCTCCCCTGTAGTTTTTATTAAGTTGAACACTGAACAAGCCATATTTAATATACCTAAACTTATGTTACAAATTAGATTTGTTTATAGTTTTTACAAAACACAAGTCATGGTTGATAAAAAAGTTTTTTAGCAGGGTACAACTAAATTAGACAGAAAAAAAATTATAACCCAAAATTTTATAAATTTACTTTTTTTATCATAGGTCATTTACTGTAAAACTGGATCCAACTTATGGTAACTGTTTCACTTTTAACGCAACAACAACGGGCCACGAAAAAGCTGAAAATGCTGGACCAACATACGGTAAGATTGAAACTGTTAACCCTTTGGGATTTTTTGGTCCAAAAAGCGCTGCAAATCCGCAGAAGGCATTCCGCGCCAGTGCTGCAGTGTGTTAAACTCCATGTTTGGGTCGGCATCGGCGCAAAGTTTAACACACTGCGGCATTGACGTGGAATACCTTCTGAGGATTTGCAGCGGAACGGATCCCAAAGGATTTATAAAGGTTATATTGTCGTAGAAATTTAAAAATTACTTAAATTATACAAATATTTTTTAAATTGAGCGATTATATTTTTTTTCATTTTTTTAAAGAAAAAATAATTTTCGAAATTATTCAACCTACATCTTTTAAACTAATCTCGAACGTTATTTCTTAAAATTTTAGCTGAGTCTTGTATTAACCTTTTGGGATTCATTCCGCTGCAAATCCGCAGAAGGTATTCCACGTCAGTGATGCACTCGCGGAGTTTAAGACACTGCAGCCCTGACACGGAATACCTTCTGCGGATTTGCAGCGCTTTTTGGACGAAAAAATCCCGAAGGGTTAAAATTTATTTCTTCCTAATATAGTAGGTGATAATACTGTTGTACACTAAAATCAAAGTTGAAACATTTTTGCGTTAACATAATATCTTCTCATAGTTCTATCGAATCAAAGTTATTTGAATTGAAAATGGATTGTTTCGTGTTTTTCGACACCATCATAATCATAATTTTCTTTATTAAAAGTAAATATGATACAATGTAACAGTCTATATGATTTATAATATATGATTATATGATTTTATAACTAAAAAAAACAAATCTGTTAGGATTGCTACTAACTTATGTTTCGGCTAACGGTAATTCCCATGGACCATGGACCAACATGGACCATGCCCATGAGGGGTGAAAGACTCACTTTAACAATACAAAACAATATAAAGTTGTTAGTGCACCTCAGGCTTAGGCTTAGGCTTAGCATTATGCTAAGCCTAAGCCGTTTAAAAGTTAAAACTAACAACTTTATATTGTTTTGTATTGTTAAAGTGAGTCTTTCACCCCTCATGGGCATGGTCCATGTTGGTCCATGGTCCATGGGAATTACCGTTAGCCCATGTTTCATTAAGTAAAAAAATTTCAAAGCTACAGTATGGCAATAAATACTAAAAAAGATCAAATTGTTATGGTCCTGCTGAACAACCCAAAAAAAAAATTTTTGATTAATTAAAACCGTTTTTAAACCATAATAAAAATTGAAACCTGGGAAATATTACATTATATTTAGCAGTCTGCATTATTTAAGTTCAGTGAGTGAGTTGTAAGAGGGACTTCGGGTTGCGAAAAACTAAAAAAAACACAGCAAAAATCTTAATTTTTGACTTCATAAAATTTCGAATTAAATAGTTCAAAACTACAAAAATATTTTATTTAACTCGTTTTATCTTAAATACTGATTTAGAACGGGGAATACACCAAATTATAAAATACACTCCCCACACCGTGGCCGAATTTGTTTTTTTTTGAAAAATTAGTCCTAATTATTTATTAGTGGTTGGAATTTAACAAAATCGGCTACTTATGCTTTATTTCTACTAATTTTCATCAAAATCCGTTCTCTATGAACGAATTTGATTTATTTAAAATATCGTTTTTAATCTCTTTTAATTTAGGCCTTCGGTTGCAGTTGTTTGTTAATTCTTCCGATTTTCTTCCCACCACAGAAGCGGCAGGAGTCCGAATAGCTGTCCACCCACTAGACGAGGAGCCTTTTCCTGACACTATCGGCTACAGCGCCCCAACCGGGTTTATCACTTCTTTCGGCATAGCCATGGTTAGCGTTTTTTTATTATATATTATATTACCAAGTTTGTCAGTACAGAAAAAATTCCATTTTAGTGGGCAAATATATATTTATTTGCCCTTCTCTTAACAACGATTTGATTTTATTAGTACGGAAATTATGTCAGTCTTTATCCAGGACTCTACACATATTCCCAATGATTAATAAAAATCTGCGTATTTGTTATTGCGAAATATAACCATACAGTTTTTTTGTAAATAAAATTACATTTTTGTATATAGTATAAACGACATTTCTCGGTCAGCTATTAGTCTAGTCCTTCAAAACTTCCACAGAAAAAATATTTTTCAATGTATCATAATGAAATTACGCTTTTGCAAGTAACACCTTAGATTGTTAGAGTTTTGCTCCTAAATTTTTTTCAACTTTCTAATTTTTAAGTTTTTTTAGATGAAATCTAATCAAATACATTTTTTACTAAATTTTCTCTGATTAATGCATATTTTAATATGACTTTTTTAGAAAGAAGTGCATCGACTTCCCGCCCCGTATGGTGACTGCACTGTTAACGCAAAAACTGAAGCTTTCATCTATAAAGACAAAAAATATTCAGTAGAGGTACAACAATTATTAAAAAAACAGTAGATATCCATCATATTCGATGAAAACCAACAGCTTAAAGTTAAAATCGTTCAAGCTGAAATTAAGGGCGTAACCGCTCGCCGTCAGGAAGAAATAAAGAATAAACGCGCTATAATAAAGAAATATAATAAAGAAATAATATAATAAAGAAATAAAGAATAAAGATAATAAAAAAGTTTTCAGAGGTAATGTAACCAATTATTATTAAGTTGCGTCGGGTGTTTCTGTCCACGTGATATTTTCTCGAAAAACGAGTGGTTACTTTACCACCTACTTATTTTCCCCTTGATAGAATTCATCTTTAGTATTGTATATGAAGTCAAATTAACCCCCCCGAAAAATTGGGGTTAAGTTTTACCCTCTGCAGCAGTGCAGCTTAGATTTGACCTCTCTAGGAGGGATTAAATTTGACCCATATTTTTTGGTATAAAAAACAAGCTAAAATGAAATTTCTGCGGAAAAAATTAATTTGTAAGAAATAAATTTGTGCAGTAACACATTTTTGTACGGTAGTTTATTCAATTGGAACGCATTTTAGCGGTGCCTTCATAAAACTTTCACCAAAGATATAATAATATTATAGTTTAAAAAACCACAGCCCCTAAGCCCCTATTCTTCACCCAAAACATATTAGTTCAATATCATAGATTGTTTATCGTTATTCAAATCAAGACACGTGTTTCTAGAACTCTGAAAGCAAAAACAGTGTTTTCCAGAAGGTACTACAGTATTTTACTAAAACGAATTTTACGTGTGACAATAACCTTGTCAGATTTAGAATATATCGCAAAGATTTTTTTTGCAAAACATTTGTTTTAAAATTCATTTTTACTGAATTTAACACTCCTGTGGCTTATAATATTAAATACACAAAAATATATATATCTAAAACTACATTTTGTATTGACGCTGTTACGTTTCAATTTAAAAAATAATTTAAAAAATGATTAATTATATGAAAGTGTTATTTGAAAAACTCAGGGTAATACAAACAAAAGTGTATTCAACCAATACTTAAAGTCGCTGAAATTTTTTAAACTGATTTATTATTTCAGTTTTTGAGAAACTCCAGTCGGCTTTTAGAAAATATCCCAAGTACGTTTGCAATAAATCACGTTGGTGGGAAAAAAAGTTTTCATAGGTATTTTCGAAGTGCGTTGCACCTTTTTAAAATCAGAACAATAGAGCGCAATTTCAAATTTCATTTATGTATTTGTTTTAATCTATTACCTTTGTTTATCAGCTTTTAAAAACTTTTCTTTTAATATGCCCAAATAAAAATTTGATTAAGAAAATAATGTAATTTTTTACGCATTTTATGCGCGGTATTTAGGGATGAGAAACCTTACTAACAGTTTTATTATTATTTTATATACGTCTATAATATTTAGGGATGCAGAAGAAGTTGTCTTCAAGCTTATTTGGTTCAAAAATGCAATTGCAGTGACCCAAACTATCCACTTGCATTAAATTCATCCGCGTGTCCATCTGGAGACCCTCTAATTAGTACAGATTTTTAAATTATTTTATTGTAAAAAAACATCTTCATGTGTATTTTACAGGTTTTTATACTTAACAATTTTTGGGGGTTTTCGTTTTTTTTCTGTCTGTTTATTTTGCATTTATTCCAATGACTATTTAATTATACCGGTGTTTTTTTTAAATTTTAAAAAATAAAACCTCAATTCAAAAATTAAAATATGCTTGTTATTATGAAAGCTTCTACACCTGTATTATCAAAAACATATAGCATAAAAATATATAACTGCATACGTTGCTCAGCCACATTTCGTATTTAGGCCTAAATGCCCCAATTTCGGCGCACCACATTTGGGGCTTTCGATTACTCTAAGTACCGACTCTGCTTCTTATTTTAGTGGTTTAATACTGTAGAGTCCCCTAATGTCAAACTGGATCCATGCCCTAAATGTGGTTCGCCGACACAGTGTGCTTCCTATTTAAAGCCATTATACGCCCCAATTGGGTTCCGCTTCATTTATGGTTGGCCATAATTGGGATGTTAAATACTGTTGGAACTTAATACAGCTACATTATTTTTAAGTTATATTTTTGCTATTATTATCCTGTTTACCCAACTTAAAATTTTAAAATTTTGATTTCATTTTAAATTTAAATTTACTTCACTTTAATAATTTCTCGACTTGAAAATGCTTCATGATATAAACTTAAAAACAGTACGTCATTTTTCAGTCTAAAATAGGTGATTTTTTGAAATATACGCTATGATAATATTTTCTAGGAGAATGTTTAAAGACAGGAAAACAAGAAGCTGTGAGATCTAATCCATTAAACTGTGTTTGTAAGCAACCTTGTCGGTAAGTATTAAGCCTGGTTCATACTTTGTTTAAAGTGACCAAACAGCAAAGTCTAAAGGAAAGTTTTTAAACCGCGTTCATACTTTGTCCAAAGGACAGTCCTAAGAATAATCCAAAAGATAGTCCAAAAACAAAAGTCCAATAAATAAAATTCCAAAGAACAATTTGAAAAAAGCCAAAATTGTCCTTTGGACAATCTAAAGATTCCTTTGGACAACCAGACAACCAAAACAAAGTTGAAATATTTCAATATGCATTTTGAACAGTTTTGCACACTTTCGACTTTCCTTATGACAGTATTCAAAGAAGCTTTCGTACTTCGTCCCAAACCCAACCTTTTGAAATTGTCCAAAGGACAACTTTGGCTTGTCGGAAAGTCGTTTTATTTGTCTTTTGGACAAAGTATGAACATGTTTAAAATTTGTTTTGAACTTTGTTCTTTGGACTTTTTCCTTTGGTCACTTTGGGCGAAGTATGACGCAAGCTTTAAAGGTGTATACAAAGGAAAGAACATTTTTAACGTACCATTCCTGTAAGTTTGTTAACATAGCTTATTCGTTGAACAATACAAAATACAAAATATTGCGTACAAAATATACGATGCAAACACAAACCGCACTATTAGAGTGGAGTACTAGAATGATACCATTATATTTTAGAGTTGGTGTGATGCTATAAGATTGGTATTTAAAATAAAGGTTTTTGTGATGCATTATAAATGCATAAAAAATAAGGTGCATAGTAGCCATTTTTGTATTGTTCTAATCAATGGATTTTTCTGATTAATTAGTCTTTTAAAAAATTAACTGATTCAATTAAATGCTTGTTTATTTTACACCTGCTAAAATCTTATTCTACATTACAAAAACGGCGTTTAATTTTTACAGACAAAAAGCGTATTCCATGTCGTTTTCCACAGCGAAGTGGCCAGCGACTGCCCAACAACTGGGTGAGTGCCCTGAAGGTTTAGACAATGTTGAATGTTTGGCTTATTACAGGTAAAAACAGGAAAATTTTAATTAATAAAAATTTTTTACGTCTTTCTTATAAGAATTTTTTGGATTATTTGTGCTTGGATGTTTTGGTTAATAGTTTTTAACATTCAATGTTGCCGCGTGCCTGCAAACAAACAAATCTATTATGTCGGAATATTATTTTGTGAATATATTAAAGCGTTTATAGGGTTATTGTTTTTGCACTTTGGTAATTTAACTAATTAAATTTTCAACAAGTTTAATTTTGGTTATTAATGCCATATTACAGAAAGTAACGCAATAGAGTGTATAAAACTTTAATATTTTCTATAAAAACCTTTTAGGGATCAGGTTGCAATGCTGGAAGTTTTCTTTGAGCAGCTAAACTATGAATTTTTTCAAGAATTAGAAGCTTACGGGGTACCATTTTTTTAAAAGCTTTTTTACTTTAACATTTATCTGTTGTAAAAAATTGTGACGTTCATCAACACGACATTAAATAAAAAAAAGTGTTTTAAAGATAGAATGTAAAAAAACTCCTATTTTTAGCTTTTTGACTAAAAAATGTGCGATGTTTGATTTGAGTCTGCAATTTAAGCTTATTCCGTTCCCGTGATGGCCTTTTCCTTGATTACCACGGTAAAACTTTCGTCCCACGGTTGTCGCATTTTGGTCTTACCATTGCTGTGGGAATCGCGGGAATTTTACTTATCACAACTTTACTTATCACCTACGTAATACTTTTTACGTGGTTAAAATTAGCATAATTGCTACCGTACAAGCTTTAGCTATTTCAATTTGCTCGATTACTGCGCCGTAAGTGAGCAAATTAAAATGAAAATTGAAACAAGTTTAACCACATACAGGACACACACACACACACACACACACACACACACACACACACACACACACACACACACACACACACACACACACACACACACACACACACACACACACACACACACACACACACACACACACACACACACACATACACACACACACACACTCACAAAAGAGAACATGCATATAAACTAAATCATTAATAAAAATGGTTTTGTTTCATGCCAGATATTACGCACAATATATTCGCCCACACACACACACACACACATACACACACACACACACACACACACACACACACACACACACACACACACACACACACACACACACACACACACACACACACACACACACACACACACACACACACACACACACACACGCACACACACACACACACACACACACACACACACACACACACACACACACACACACACAGACACACAAAATATAACCTACATAAAAAAAAAATCATATAAAAAAACACACCAGTTATATGGCACAATTTACTCACACACAATTCCCACAAAAAACCACCCACACATAACAGCTTAATATGTATTAGATACGATAAAATGACAACAGTATCAAAAACATATTGCATAATATATAAAAAGACTTAATTTTCTAGGTTCCTAATTTATTGGCTGATTTTGGTGGACAACTTGGTCTTTGGATGGGTACGTTTTGTTACAAGTAGAATATATTATGACAGAGATAAAATTAAGCAAATGATGCGTTTATGTTATATTAACTAGTCTTGAAAAATGCTTTAAGAATAGAGCAGGAAAAAAGAGCGATTTTCCCCCGGGCGTAAGTTTAGACAGAAAAAATGTGGACTAGTCTGAAATGATACTATCAGGTCTATAGGAAATTCGCATTTGATTTGGCCAGCTGCGGACTGAATAAAAATTTCTACTATATGATATTGATTTGTTTATACATTGATCTAATCACACAGCACTGTTGAATTTTTTTAGTCTAATGAAATGTCAATTAAAAAATCATACTCACAGCAATCTTTGACAAGCGCGAAATCGCCACTTTTTCAATTAGAAGGTAAAAAACAACTATAAATTTGAAAAAGTAGCGATTTCGCGCTAGTCGAAGATTGCTCTGAGTATGATTTTTCAATTGACATTTCATCACACTTAAAAAAATGCAACAGTGCGGTGTGACTAGATCAATGTATAAACAAATCAATATCATAAGGTAGAAATTTTTATTCAGTCAGCAGTTGGCCAAATCAAATGCGAATTTCCTATAGTCCACCTAATGTCCATCTCAGACTAGTCCACATCTTTTCTGTCTAAACATACGCCCGGGGGAAAATCACCCCTTTTTCCTGCTCTATTCTTAGAGCATTTTTCAAGACTAGTCTACCACTTTTTTGAATTAAATTAAAAAATAGCTTAATAAACTATAGTTTTAGCTGCGCAATGACATATGTTTATAATCATTCCGTTGCCGAGATATACTTTTTTAACAGTTTTAATATTATCAAGAGAACACATATTATTTATCAATAAAAAATAGTTCCTAAGAATTATTGCGCAATTTTCTACGATTTCCAAAGAACCCATGTTTTTTGATCAATCAGTAACGAGGGAGGAATACTGGTTTTAAAATGTAAGCGTTTGAAAAATAATATATTAATAATAAGCAGAAGAAGAACATAATACTAAATTTACCCACGTTCCTTAATTATAGTTTGCGCGGTGCCATGGGGCTTAGTATCCGTGTGGCGCTCCCGCGCTACCGATAAATCATTTATAATAATAATAAAAAATAAGAAGAATGAATTTAAATTACCAAATTTACCCACGTTGTTTAATTATAGTTAGTGTGGTGCAGTGGCGCTCCAGACAAAGTTTACCTACGTTCTCTAAATATAATTGGCGCGATGGTGTGCGCCAATGATTGCACTTATAATTTTTAAAATAATAATAATAAGATGATGATGAACATGAATTACAAAATTTACTCACGTTCTCTAAGTATAGTTGGCGCGGTACCGTGGGCAAAATCGCAGTGTGGCACCCCCGCACCACCGATGATTGAAATTGTATTTTTTGAAATATGAATAATAATAAGATAAGAAGAAAAAGATGATAAACATAAATTACAAAATTTACCAGGTGCTCTAGTTATAGTTTTCGAGGTGCCGTGGGGCTAAATAGCAGTGAGCGCTCCCGCGCCACCGATGATTGCACTTATTTTTTTGAATAAAAAATTAGAAGAAGAAGATGATGAACATAAATCACAAATTTTATCCAGATTCTCTGATTATAACTGGTGCAATACCGCAGGGTTAAATCGACACGTGAACGATGAAAGAATATTGATTTTAAGATAATGAGCATTAGAATTATAATAATAAATAGAAGAAGATGAACATAAGTTACAAAAAAAAATTCCCAAAGTTCTTTAATTATAGTGTGCACAGTGCTGTGGGGCTAAACCGCCGCGTGGCGCCATCTTCTGCTTTTTTTGTGCGGTTTCTATGAGGGGCTGTTCGTTGTCTGCTCTGTACAATCCTTATTGTTGCCAAAAGGCTGTTATTGTTGTGCGTTGGGAGTTTTTATTTGTCTATTTTTTCAATTTTTTATTTTGATCAATGAATTGATAACAAGGATCTAAATGAAAAATGTGCTTCCTAAGAAAGTTGCGTAATTCTTTCTTTTTTTCAATGAGCTTATGATTTTTTTCATCAATCAGTAACGAAGGAGGAATATCGATTTTAAGGATGGAGCGTTGGAATAATAATAATAATAATAATAATAGTGATAATAATAAGAAGAAGAAGAAGAAAAAGAAGAAGAAAAAGAAGAAGAAGAAGAAGAAGAAGAAGAAGAAAAAGAAGATGAAGATGAAGATGAAGAAGAAGAAGAAGAAAAAAGAAGAAGAAGAAGAAGAAAAAGAAGAAGAAGAAGAAGAAGAAGAAGAAGAAGAAGAAGAAGAAAAAGAAGAAGAAGAAAATGAAGATGAAGATAAAGAAGAAGGAAAAAAAGAAGGAGAAGAAGAAGAAGAAGAAGAAGGTTCTAAATTTAAAAATTTATCCACGTTCTCTAATAATGGTTGGCGCGGCGCCGCGGGGCTAAATCGCCCCATGGCGCTCCCGCGCCATTCATGATTAAATTTAATAACATTCTTGTTATTAACGAAATATTATTTAAATAAATAAAATAGACTTCAGTATAGCTATTTTTGTAATTTTTAATTGTTTATTATCTTTAAGTGACTTCGGTTTGTTGTTAAAAAAATTTTCAAAAACACTAAAGAAGTTTGTTGGATTTGTTTGGATTATTGTGTGCTGAAGATAAGGTAACCAGTTTAACTTAAAAATTATTTTGCAATATTTTTTTCTGGGAAATAATTGTCTCACAGTGAAAAATCAAAACAGACTTGTTTTTTTTTCTGTCAGGGTTTTTTACGACTTGTATGTAGTAAAATGGTGCGACAGAGACTCCTAGTAATTTAATTGCAATTTTATTGTTTACGCAGTTCGAAACATATACATAATTGAAACGTTTTTGGTTACTGTTCAGGATAAGATATTAAAAACATTTTTTAGTATAAATAGCTGTAAATTTAACACTCGTGTCGCTTGTTTACACATATTTAAAAAAGAGAAAACATTTTTATTAGGTTTATTTTGGATTTCAACTACAACAACTTCCTAAAATTTTTAGAGAAGATTTTCAAAGTGAAATCCATAATGACTCTGTTGGCTGGCCAGCCCGTTCGTATTTTCCTAACCGGGAAAAGACACGACTTAACTCGAAATGTAATAAATTCCTGCTTTTATACGAAACAGTCGGGCAAGAGCAGAAGAATGTTCCTTGATTCTCGTCGCAGTCGCTACTGTTTTTCTCAACATTACTTTAGCAGTTACGCGATTCAAAGAAATATTCGATTAATTCTGGGTAGTTACAAAACAGTGATAAAAGCCATGGCTTTATTCGGTTCCACTGCAGCCGTGGGGTTCAGTGCCACCCGAGCTTTTAGCTTCCCTTTCTCGACGAAGCCGGAATCGGGCCGAAAGGAGGAAGACGAAGATGAACCCGGGTCAATGGTTGCAGTTATTGAGGTATTGATTATTACCATTCTAAATCAGTTTTTGTTCATTTTTGCTGATTATGAGTGATGAGATTTTTACAAAACGAATGCATGGAATCACCACGGTCAAAAAATTGGGGTTTTCACTTAGTAAAAAATCTGTTACAAATAAATAACTTTCCTTATTTTTCAAAACTTTAAGTATTAATAATAATAATAACAATTCAGCGACAGTACGAGTCTTATACGTGAACCAATTGATCATTTGACCGATGTTTTGGTATTTTTTGGTATTTGGCCATTCCCCTCAGTTTTGCTAAGTGTTTATAACAAGTCACTGAGGTGACAACCACTTTGTATATAGTAATGATTGTGTAAATATATATCTAAAAATAAAGGTGTTAACCAATAAACATAAGCACAAAAACTTACCCACCAAATAAACTTTTTTAAAAAATTAAAAAAAAAAAAACCTTTTACTATAAATGCGCTACTATGTAGTATTATTATACATATTTTGTAAGTGTTATGTTACCATGTATGCATGAATTGTGGTTGCCACATCTTCTATGCTGGTACACAGAGAGGGAAGACAGATCACAGTAAACTACTGTGTCATGTAATGGGCGTTGTGGAGCGTTTTGCCGCTAACATTGTTTCTGTCCGAGTTTTATAGAGCAAAACGTGTTACCGCTTTATTCTACTGTAAGGAGCTCTAAGCCCATTTAAGCCGAAGAATGTCTATGTTTGGCATTTAAAATTTATTTAGTTAAGAAAAAATAATTGTAAAAGCAATAAAAAAAATGATAACCATATTTTAACATCGCTAAAATTTTAAATAACTTAAAAATATCTTTTAAAAAATTTAAAAAATTTCATGGTCACGTGGATTACAAAAAACATAAACAACAAATATTTTTAAGCTCTAAAAGCTAATTTAAACTAATTTTAGCTTCATTTTAATGTTCCTAAGCCTAACAGAAACCTTAAAAATTGTATTATTTAAGTTAAATTGGATTGGAATATAATAACAAAGATTTGTTTGTTTTTTAATTTTGTTTTTTAAGAATGCCAATTTTTTTACAGCTGAATTTCGCACATTTTCGAACCGGTTGCCATACAAAATTGATAGAAACTAGAAAAAAGTGCTATATTTTGAATTACCACAGTCTTGATCATCCGAAAACTCGTTTAAATTGTTTAAAAGCTTAATAAAAAAAATTTCCTTAATAACATAAATTATACTTAACAAACAAGATTAGTTTTGGGTGTAAACAACTTTTTAGCAATAGTTTAATTCTCAAAATTAACCCCCAAAATAAAGTTTACGTGTCCTATTTAGGGTATAAATATGTTTTATACCTATAAATATATTTTACTTATGTATTGGTCAAATCGATAATTAGTACACGTTTAGCTTTGCTTTTTCAAGACCATGCGCATTACTTAAAAGCATTAACAAGTTTTCAACTCAAAAAATTTACACATAAAAACCTCAACTATACGGAAGATTAGTTTAAAATGTTGCAAATTTACGGACATACTTAACAGTTTTTATTGTTACTGTACTCGAGTTTTTTGTGAACTTTTTTAATGACGAAATTTCATTTTATGATGAGATAAATATCAGCCAATATTTTATTCGTTATATTTATGTTTTCCATGTTTCCAAAGTTTAAAAGAATAAACCAAATTTATAATGGAAGAAAATTATCAAAAACATTATTATTGATATAAGTAAAATTTTAAAAAGCGTGCAAAATCAGAAGCAAAAATAACAAAAAAAGAGCATGCCATTAATCTTAAAAAAAACAATTGTTTTTGGAAAAAACAGTACTTGATAAAGTAACACATTTTTAACAGAAAAAACACAAAAAGCGTTTCGCTCCGGGAATATACACTTTTTATTATTAAATTTTAGCTAAAGTTTCCTTTCCTGCGAAGAAAAAAAAAGAAAGTAACAACAAGAATATTACTAAAACAAATTAAAATAAATTAAATATAAAAACCATCTAATGAGATCTCAGTTCGTCAGTAAGCTTATAAAATTTGCTCATTAAGCAAAAAATCTAGCAAACATGTGCAAAACACGATAACAAATTATAAAAACAAACACGCAATAAAACGATCTTAAGTCTGGTTCATACTTTGTCCAAAATGTTCAAAGGACAATTTTGAAAAAGTAAAATTGTCCTTTGGACAGTCCAAAAGACAATCCAACGTGTCCAAAACGCAAGTTATAATATTTTAAATTGCTTTTTGGACACTTTGGACTGTCTTTTAAACGTCCTTTGGAGCCTCCGACCAAAGTACAATTTTACCTTGTCAAAATTGTCCTTTGGACACTTTTGAAGAAGTATAAATCAAACATTAAAAAGAACACAAAAAACACACAAAAATGCGAATAACAGGAACAGAAATAACACCATCAGAATATTTTTAGAATAGATTGTGCCATAACATTCATTAAAGATTAAAGGGCTACGATTGGTCTAATACACTACCGGTGGCATTCATACAACTTTCAGACACGCTTCACTTCGGATTGGGAACGTTTTCACGCAGACCAGTCTCTGATTTTTGGTCTCAGTCCAGTTTGGTCATCGGAAAATGGACTAGGTTTAAAAACACACCATTTTTTGAAGCAAGTGTTTTTGTGTAAATTTCAAATTTTCAATGTAAAATTCCGAAATTGAAAACCCGACGGGGTCTGTAAGTAGGGTTAAAAATTAACCCAGTTCACTTTTCCAGGTACCAAACTGGACTGGCACGAAAAATCATAGAAACTCAATTAAGAAGAAAAATTAACAAGTTTTTTTTTAATTTAAGGAAGAAAGATCCGTCCAACAGATTAAACCAAAAGTGGAACTAAGTGCCAGAGAAAAACGATTTTTACAGTTTGCTTCTTTACAGTACAAAGATCAAGTATACATGTAATGTTTATCAATATACATTGCTGTAAAAAACAAATCTGTTTACTAAAATTTTTATTGTTCATTTTTATGATTAAACTACAATTTCAAATTAAAAAAAAGTTTTAGGGTAAAGACAGTTTAAGAAACGTAAAACTTATTTTGTAAAATTTTACGACTTTTGTTTACAATTTATTCATACCCATAACGATAAATTGGCTTTTGTTTAGCCTGGTGTGCTACGACTTTTTTAAAAATAAATCATTTGACAAGAGTCAAAAACTTTTGTCAATTTTAGTAGTTAAAAACCACTAAACTATAAAAAAATGTTTTATAAAAATGTTTTTAAACTAATGTGGGCCTTATGGTCAGTAGTCCGGTAGTCAACGCTAGCAAGAATTCTAGGCACAGGTAATTGCTAAAAAACCTTGTTTTATATTTGTCCAAAATGTCCAAAAAGCAAATCACCAAAGGAAAGGTAAAAGAAGTCTATAAAAAATTTTTGAGTGACTTATTTCAAATGTATTTCTGCTTTGGGCAAGTGTAGATTTTTTATAGAAGTGTGGATTTAGGGTCGTGGAGCCGAGGGAACTTGGAGCCAAAGATAAACATCGCTAAAACCTATTCCTAAGCCTAAGCAAAGCGTAAAAAAGATAAAAAAAATTTTCCGGCGGCTCCAAGTTCCCTACTAGCGGCTCTAAAGATCCCGTACCGAAGTGTGTAATATTTCAACCAAAAACCCCTGAAACAGATCTAAAAAATTTCAAAAGAGTGGGCTTGGAAAATCTAGCGGAGTCTTTTTAATTTTTTTGATATATTTTGGAAATTCATTTTTTTGAAGAAAATTTTTAAGAACGTTTTTATATATTCTCTCCCAAATAATCCAAATTTATTTAGTTAAATACGGCGAAACGCTAGTTAAAAACAGTAAAAATACGTTGTTCGAAGAAAAATAAACATTTTTTTGAACAGTTTAAACATAACCTTTTTTATAAGAACCAACCCCCAGTGTATCATGTCTTGTTTTTTTTCGTTAACCAAAGACGGGAATAAAACCTAGCTTTATTTTTTAATCAATTATAAAAACATTTAAGCTGATATCATTTTTAAATGTTTATTGATTTTCCAGGTCACCCCTTGATTTTTTGAATTCTTTAACGAAGACGAATGCAGGAAGTAAGTATGATTTTAGTTTATTATTTTTAAATTCATAGTTTATGTTTAAAACAAAAGATGTATTAAATTATTAATATATTGGACTTAACAAAAAAAAATTAAATAGTCCATAAGGAATTAATAAAAATAAAAGTCAATAAAGGCCGGTTCACACCGGACGGGCAGCTGATAGGTAACTTATAGCGCACAACCTTCATACCGCAGCAACAATGACGGCGTAATAATGTAAACGCGCGCGTTCACTATCCACTAAACATACTGCCACTCCGGTGGGAACCGGCCTACAGTTTTGAGTCACAGGCTAAGTAGTTAAAAAACTTTTAAGCTTGTTTCACACTAGAGTGCTAAGTGCTGTGTGTTGGTAGCTAGGTACTAGAAGTTATGTCTTAAATGCTGAGATATGTTCAAACTGCAGTGCTAAATGCTAACAATTATACTGCCAAAGGTTGGTTTAAGAAAATACATACATTATTGTTATTATATGTAGTGAAATAACAATCTGTATCTGATTTGATGACGACGACGAAGAAGTAAATATTTTTTTGCTGCTGGTACTTCGAAAAAGGTCGTTTTTTAAAAGTAAAATAAGTTGGTGGCTTTGGCCCAAAAAAGCAAATACCGTGATCGTATTTAAAAGCTTTACTATTAAATTGTTTCACATTGATGCGCAACGCAGCTATGTATTATTAACTAACTATGGATACACTTTAAATTTAGCAAGATAATTCAGGAGTATATTTGTTTGGCACCAGTGACATTTTTGTTGAGCATAAATCTCAATCCTGTGAAATTTACTGTGCATAACATTATAGATCAAACAAAACGGCGCATTCTCGATCAAGAGAAGGTTCGTGAAATTTTAAGGAAAACGCCTCCTTTTCGAAAAAACTCTGAAAATTTCTTCGGAGCCTTGGGCAAACATGGAATTATCTCATATTCAGAATACATTTTTCTTCTCAGTATACTAATGAGTAAGCTGTTTATGAATCTAAAAAAGTAAACTAGTTTTTAATTAAAAATTACCAATAACCATCATTAGAATTTTTTAACAGTTTCTATCCTGTTATTGCAACAAGGAATATTTTTTTTTTGATATTCTTTTTTAATAATAATTTTGTGAATTTGATTGGACCGTAAATGCGGTTTTAGGGCTGGTACCTTACAAAAAAAGAAAATAAAACAAAACAATTATAAATTCTTAAAACTATAATACAGCTAAAAAATATTGCCTTGAAGTATAGTTTAAAAATATTTAGAATGGTTTGAATAATATAACAACAACCGACAACCAACTCAACCGTAAACCATTCATTATATAAAACACAGACTTGTTGAATAAAATATAGACGGCAAAAACTTTATTTCACTAGCTAAGAAAGTTAATTTTGTTATATTTACTAAGCGCCACTTTACTAAAGTCTTTAATTGGAGCAAGAATATATAACACAGGAGAATGTCCGACTGAACACTAAATTTTTGACCAAAATTTTATGAGGAAAGTCGCACTTTCAAATTCGTGTGCGACTTTTCTCGCAAAAATCCGCCATTTTCTGCTAGTTTTCCCGTGCTGCGATTTTTAATACAGTGTTAGTTTTCTCGCAGTGGGGACTGCGGTTTTTTTTGCACTCTATGCTGCTTTATTCGCACTACGATTATTTTAGCACTGCGAGTCTAACTGCACAAAAAAAAGAAATACAGACGCTGGTAGTCATTTTCAATGGAGTAAAACATTTCGAAACTTGTTTTATTTAATTTTAAAACGTTTGAAAGTTACTTTATTTCATTAAAACTAAAAAGTTTTAACATCTTAATGTAAAAAAAAGATTTTTACTCATTTAAACACAAAATTTTCGCTCCGCTTTGTTTTTATTATTTTGTTGTGCAGGCAGACTCGCAGTGCGAAAATAATCGCAGTGCGAATAAAGCAGTATAGAGTGCAAAAGAAATCGCAGTCCCCACTGCGAGAAAACTAACACTGTGTTAAAGATCGCAGCGCGGGAAAACTAGCAGAAAATGGCAGATTCTTGCGAGAAATATCGCACATGAACTTGAAAGGTTTCACACATCAAAATTTCTGGTGTTATATATTCTTGATTGAACTAACTAAGGCAAATTGACCATTTTAAGTTTTACATATTTAGGGAACTATATATACTGTTTTTTATGACATAGAAATTTTTTAAAACGAAACGTTTCTTTTTTAATCTGACAATTGGCCACTCTTTTTTCTTAAAAAATGTGTCCTTAATTTTAAACCCTATTTATTTCTTTTAATTTCATAAAAATAATTATTGTAAAAGAAAAAAAAAACAAACGGTGTAGCATTTTTTGATAATTTTTCCTTTATCTTTCTGGCAAAATTAAAAAAACAATGAAATATTAATAAATTTTTCAAAATGGCTTTAACCGTTTTGGCTTGTGTTTAGAACCAAAAAGTGGTTTCAGCATTGCGTTTAGCATGTTTGATCTGGATGGAAATCAGTGTGTAGATAAAAAGGAATTTCTTGTGGTAAGTCAACTACAATGCAAGTGCTTCGTATTCGTTGTTGTCTCAACAGATTATGATGTAAAATATAGCTGTTCTCGAATTCCTTTTCGTAGAATAAAACTTAATTTTAAACAATAATTTTATTGTAAATTATCATGTTTTATTTTCTTTTTTCAGATTTAGAGAATTCCTCCTTTTTTGAAGTTTCGAATTTTTATGCATTTTTGGTTTGGTTTAACATTACTATAAAGTTTTCATCATTAATAAAAATTAAATTTATAAATTAACAACTTGTTTTGTGTTTTAACAGTGACTACAATAATTCCATAAAGATTATCTTAAAAATCCTCATGACTATATTTCTCATAATATTGAAAAATATGTCTAAAAACTAAATTTTGTTTTTGGAAACTTTGTTTTAATCAGGGAAAACAGAAAAAAACAAATGTTTTATTTGTTTTCTTAGCCTAAAAAAGCCCTAAAATCAAGCTAAATTTTATCATTATAGATTTTATTTGTGTATTTAAAGAGTTAACATTTTAAAGAAAATATTTCAAATGCATTATTTTTATGGGAATTGACAGTACTTCATGGGGAAAATGTAATGTTACTGAGAATTTTAGTCTATGGGGAATTTCTCCATAAGGTTTTTGTACGGACCCGTTTTAACACTATATTATATTATAGTGTATAAAAATTTTAATTTAGCTAGAAGCACTTTGGGGCCAAATAAAGCGTGACAGACAAAATGAAGCTTTAAATGAGGGAAAAGATGTTGAGCAAAAAAAGCGAAAAAAAGCCTCGGAACAAGAAGAAACACGATTTGAAGTAAATTTGTATTATGTTTATTTTTTACCGTATTAAGTTTATTTCTAAAGTTCATTGATTACTTTGTCGCTAACAAAGTACCGTTGTTCTTTTTTTTTTATCTACTATACTATTGTTTGTTCTGTGTCCTGTGTTGCGTGTTTGTTTGTCTTGTACCGTGTGTGTGCGTCTGTGTGTGTGTGTGTGTGTGTGTGTGTGTGTGTGTGTGTGTGTGTGTGTGTGTGTGTCTGTGTGTGTGTGTGTGTGTGTGTGTGTGTGTGTGTGTGTGTGTGTGTGTGTGTGTGTGTGTGTGTGTGTGTGTGTGTGTGTGTGTGTGTGTGTGTGTGTGTGTGTGTGTGTGTGTGTGTGTGTGTGTGTGTGTGTGTGTGTGTGTGTGTGTGTGTGTGTGTGTGTGTGTGTGTGTGTGTGTGTGTGTGTGTGTGTGTGTGTGTGTGTGTGTGTGTGTGTGTGTGTGTGTGTGTGTGTGTGTGTGTGTGTGTGTGTGTGTGTGTGCGTGCGTGCGTGAATGCGTGCGCGCGCGCGTGTGTGTGTGTGTGTGTGTGTGTGTGTGTGTGTGTGTGTGTGTGTGTGTGTGTGTGTGTGTGTGTGTGTGTGTGTGTGTGTGTGTGTGTGCGCGCGCGTGTGTGTGTGTGTCTAAATCCTCCCCAACCACCCAACAAATTAAGGTAAATGAAGTATCATTGGAAAGCTTAGAGTTCGAGAAATGTCATGGAGGTTAGCGGTTGAATATTTGAAAAAAATAATAACATGGATATTTTTATGATGGACAACGCATTTTAATCAAAGGGGAGGGACCTATTTCTCAAAAACAAAAAATTGAGTAAATGAGATATCATTGGAAAGCTTATTGTTCGGGGAGTATTGTAAGGTATTGAAACTATTAAAACTGTTTATTTTAACATGGACATCTTTGTGCTGGACAACAGGTTTTGACCAAAAGTGGGAGGGACACTTCTTCCCAACCGCAAAACTGATTGAACTAAATGAGGTATCATTGCAAAGCTTAAAATGCGAAGAATATCATAAAAAGGTTGAATTTACAAAAAAAGCAAATGAATCCAAAAAAGAAAACAGAAAAAATTATTTGTCAGCCCAATGGCTGACACGGGCTACTTGTTCCTATAAATTGCTTGTATAAACAGTTGATGTTGCAAGAATTTATATCCGCCATGAAGTTTTCTGATTTGAGATTTTTAGAGCTGAAGGAACTTAGAACTAGAAATGGAAAATGTGGAATAGAAACTAAAAGTAAGGAATTATTATGAGCCGATTATAAAAAGTCGATAAATTTTTGTTTAAGCCTAAACCCAAACCTCAAAAATTATTTCATTTAGATCTTCATAATCACAATATTTTCTGGCGGTTCCAAGTTTTCCAATTGCGACTCTAAAAACCCAGTATCAAATGTTTGGCAAGGGATCTTTATATTACTACGTAACGTGCAAAAACTATATTGTAAATCATGTCGTAAAATTTTCATTATTCAAATTTTTTCTTGTGTGCTGATTTTTCCTTTCTTTTTGAAAAAAGTCACACCTACAAATAATTAAGTTTTTGGTGTTATTTTGGGAATTTATTTTTTTAGAAATCAGTTAAATCAGCAGCCGACATGAAAATACAAGATACCACACTGCTTGTCCATTTTTTTGGACCCAATGGAGATAGAGATTTAAAATATAATGAATTTATGCAGTAAGTTTTTTTGGTTTTAGTTAAAGCTTTAGGCGTGAAATCAAAAATCTATAATACTATAAATATTAAGGAAAAATATGCCACTTTTCACTAAAAGTGAAACGATTTGGTGCCATTCTCTGAGCACTGCCATTAAATGCGCAAAACAACTGCTATTTTATGCACAAGCACAAGTCTCGTGTAAATGGGCACTGCCTAAAAAGTAGCAGTACTTTCGCGATACCAGATGCAGCCAGCCAATCAAAACAAACCGAAGAGTACGAATTTGAATATTCACCGAGTTAATGTTTCAACGTATCTTAATATATTTTTAAACTGTCGTCAAGACGGTTTTTACCCAAAACCGTTTAGACTACTAAAGAATCCGAACCCTTTTTAAATAAGAAGAGCTCGGCTCAATTTTGGAATGCATAAAACGGTTATTTCATGGAAAACCGTAGTTACTCCAATTTTATTCTGAGGTTAAGCACAGTACAAAAATTCACAAAAGTACAGCTGCAGTTGTAAACTTTTTGCTTCAATTAAGTTGAATTTTAAATAAAGTTTTTTTTAAAGCATCAAAAAGAAATACAAGACATAAGCCGTCTTTTCATACATAATGTTGTTTAAAAAACACATTTTTGAATTCATAGGAAGCCCTTAAAAATTCAGTACTTAAAATTAGTCTTCGTTTTCAGCATCATTGATGACCGCTGCTAAACTATATTTAAAAACTTGCCACTGAAAGAAGCTTTTAAAAATGAACTTGTAAAGTTAATAACATAAGACAAAAAAAAATCGGAGTAGCTGCGGGTTTTTCATCAAAAGCTGATTATGCTGTATGCTCTCCAAAAAAGCCACTCGTCCCCATACAGAAGAGAGCTCGGATTAGTCGTCTAAACAGTTTTGGGTAAATACCGTTCTGACACGACCGGTTATTCGGTTTCTAAAAATATATATAGATACGATGAAACATTAACTCTGTGGAAATTCAAATTCGTATCCTTCGGTTTGCTTTGATTGGCTGGCTGTGTCTGGTTTCGCGAAAATACTGCTACTTTTTAGGCAGTGCCCATTTACACGACACTTGCCCAATTAATGGCAGTTGTTTTGCCATTTTTTGTGCATGACAATTAATGGCGTAGTGCTCAAAAAATAGCACCAAATCGTTTCACTTGGGCATATTTTTCTTTAATATAATATATAGTATTATATATTTTTGGTAGAATTATCTATTTAAATTTTTATTAATTAAAGTATGTTCAAAAATGTTCAAAAAAAAAGAAACACGAATATCACTTCATCGAAAAGATTGATCTATGCACAGGTAAAACTTACGTGATAACGAAATAAAAGAATCACATTTATTTTTAAGTGTATATTATTTTTGTACAAATTAGAAATTTTTACACGCGTCAAGTGTTAAATCAAAATTGACTTAAATCCAATCATGATGTAAAACATATTAAACTCAAAGACTGTCCAAGCAACAAATCTAAGAAGCAAAGGTTTTTGCAATTTGGTTTTTAAAATTAATTAAAACTTGCAGTTTTAAGGTATTATTAGAAATTTAATTACGTTTGCAACTTGCTAAGTTATTTTAAAATAAAGTTTTAGAAACAGAAACAAATAAATAAAAATTACTCTATTTAACAACTTAGGGCTAAAGTTATTGCTACCGCAGTATATAATTCTTGGCGCTTTTGTGCTTTACATTTAAATTTGTAAGGTACATGAAATAAAAAAAGTTTGTTAATTATTGAAAAATGTGTTGAGATCTAAAGATCTAGAAAATTTATTTCTTCAAATAAACCATGTAAAAACTGCAAAAACTTTTGCAAGGAAGATGTATTTTACAACCCTAATAGGGTAAGAAACACAGCAAAATAATAGTAGGTAAGAGTTTATTTAATTGATTTATGGTCGTTGAAACCAATGAAACTTGAAGTGCAACAATTTCTAAACCAGTTTAAATACCGTAATTGAGATAAAGCTTGTATGTTGAGCAGCCTTATAAATTTTAAATTTAAGCTTACAGCATATCGTCGTTGCTATGACAAAAGTAGCCCAAGTGCCATTTTTTCAAAATGCGTTTTTTTGCAGAAATGGATGCCTTTTGGTCCAAGCAACAATCTGGCAAAGGTAGCCCGAACAGAACGGCCTTAATTATGGAGTTACAGAACATTGTCATTTCTAGCCCGGCCACCCCGCATATTTACAAAAATAGCCCAATCCTTAGGGCTATTATTTCAGTATTTGACAAAAATAGCCCAATACAAAGGGGCTATTTTTGTCAAATTCTGAATTTATACTCCAAAGGATTGGGCTATTTTTGTCACGATGAGAGTCCATTGATCAGTTTAAACCATAAGCTACCACAGCCTAAGCAGCCTCCTGAGCAGCCAGAACCTGCGCAGCCACAACAGCAGACTCCTCCTAAGCAGCCTGCTCCTCAGCAGCCAGACCCTGAGCAGCAGCCACCTGAGCAGCAGCCACCTGAGCAGCAGCCACCTGAGCAGCAGCCACCTCCACCTGAAGTTGAGCATGTAGCTGATGAGCATGTTCCAGAGGGGACAAGATCAAAGAAAAAAGCAGACCACAGTAAACAGAAAAGGCAGATTCAAAAGAAAAACAGGGCAATGGGATTGGCCCATATCAACACAGTGGGGAAGGAAGTTGCAGAAAAGAAGCCAAAAGACCACTACCCCCACAAAGGTTCGTGCCAGATGGAATGTGGCCAAATTACAGAAGATGAGAGATTGAAGGTTTGCCGTGCATACTGGGACCTTGGTGACAGAATTAGGCAGAGAGATATGATTCTAAAACTAGTCAGCAGCAAACCAGTTAAAACCCGCACTTTAAACCCCAGAAATGAAAAAAGAAAGCCGCCGAGTTGCAGAAGAGATTACTCCTTGGTTATCAATGGTGAAAAACGGAGAGTTTGCAGAGACTTCTTCACAGCTACGTTGAACATCGCATTTGGTGTAGTGAACTACTGTTTCAAGAATGTAACAGAGGCTGGGGTGTTTGATGTGACAAAAGACAGATGGGGCAAACACAGACCATCTCATGCTCTAACAGAAGAACAGAGAGAATTCATTCGGGACCACATCAGAAAACTGCCAAAGCAAGAATCACACTATTGCCGAAGCCAAACGAAAAGGCACTATCTTCTGGGCTACAACAGCATCCGTGATGTGTACCGAACCTATGAAGAAATCTGCAAAATCCAAGACCCGCCCATGAGATGTGTGAAGGAGAAGAGTTTCAATAAAATCTTCTGCGAAGAGTTCAATCTTGGATTCTGGAAGCCAAAAAAAGATCAGTGCGCCAAATGTGCAATCCTGAGAAGGGATGGTGGTGATTCAACTCAGTTGCAGGGTCATTTGAAACAAAAAGAAGAGTGCAGAGTGGAGAAAGCCAGAATAAAATCTCTTGCATCAGATGATGGTTCAATTGCAACTGCAACAATGGATTTGCAATCTGTACTGCAGCTGCCTCACTCAAACGTCAGTTCATTCTATTACCTTCGCAAGCTCTGTGTCTACAACTTTACAGTATTTGATGGTCCAACTAAAAAGGGAGTTTGCTACCTCTGGAATGAAACAAATGCTGGTCGAGGTTGTTCTGAAATTGGCACTTGCATCTACAAGTACATAGAATCACTTGGTAAAAAGAATCTAGTGTCACTGTGGTCTGACACATGCGCCGGTCAAAATAGAAACCAACATTTGGCAGCACTGATGCACACAGCTGTACAGCAACTTCCAGTTAAAGAAATTACACTTAACTACTTGGAGTCAGGACACAGCCAAATGGAGTGTGACGTGATGCATTCTCTGATTGAGAAATCAGCACGGGTATCAGAAATCTTCCACATGACAGAATGGAATAATGTCATCAAAAGAGCCAGGCTGGACCAGCCGTTTGAAATAGTGAACATGAAGTTTGGGGACTTTATTGATTCAAAAGTGATATCTGAGAAGCTAGTGAAGAACCGGAACAAGGATGTGTATGGAAAGACAGTTAGCTGGTTGAACATCAAATCACTGCAGTTCAAGAAAAGTAAGCCAGGGGTCATTGGATACAAATATAGCCACGCTGAAGAAGAGTACACTGATATTCAGATCTACAGCCAGAGCAGAGGACGACCGTCAATCGGAGAAGAGCTTCCAAAGTTGCATCTGTCAACACAGCCAATTGGAAAAGCAAAGAAAGAAGATCTGGAGAAAATGTGCAACTCCAAGTTGATCCCGGATGTCTACCACAGCTTCTACAGATCAGTGAATTCAGGAGCAAGGGTCATAGATGATGAGATAGACCTGAGTGAAGGAGAGCTAAGCGAAGGTGAAGATGAGTATTACAGTGAAAAGTCTTCTACTTCTGACGACAGCAGCAGTGAAGATGAGGATGGAGAGGACTTGGACTCATCCTTGGAAGATGCATACCCACTGGCTGACTTGGGTAAGAAAAAGGACTGAACTGTTGCCTTTCATCTTGTTTATCTCAGCTCTATCAATTAGAAACTGTTGGATATTGTTACTGCTGAAACTTCATTATTACATTTATCTTGTTTAAACTGTAAGTAATATTAAAAGTGGACACTAGTAATGATAAAGATAAAGATGAATTTTGTTATTTTTGACAGTTAATTTGAAGAAATAAAAGATTTTTAGTTAAAATTCTGGTTAAAATTTGTAAAACATCATTGTTGTGGTTTAAACCCTGAAATCTTGCTGAAAATGCTAAAATATAATGGAATAACCTTGTAGTGGTCTAATTCTGTGAAGGTTAGCCTAAATTTATTATTTATCAGCTGATCATGTCTAAAATAAAAAAAAATCTGCCATTTAAAAGTAGCCCAAACAGTTTTAGTACTTTAACAAAAGTGATCCAAGCTGTTGGGTCAGGAGAACCTGATGTGACAAAAGTAGCCCAAACCCTAAATGACGTCATAACTCCTAAAAGCAGGCTCTAAACTTCATGGGCATTATGCAGTAAACAGACCATTCATTAATGCATATAATATATTAAATTCAGAATACTGGCATTAAAACCTGATTTTATGGAACAGTTCAAAAGTTAAAAATGGCCATAACTCAAAAACTTTTTTTTTGACTTGGGCTACTTTTGTCATAGCA
>JASAMX010025879.1:0-14967 GCA_030248175.1 Microlaimidae sp. YZB2_3
CCCACTATATAATTATTAAAAGGGGGGGGGTCCAGCATAGTCGTATCAAGATTACAAAACAAAGTAACACAAATTTAGAAGTGGAGACCAAGCTAAAACATTAAGAATGGGGTGGGTCCAGCATGGTCATACCAAGATTACAAAACAAAGTAACACAAATTTAGAAGTGGATACCGGTACTATATAATTAATCGAGCGCTAAGTGGAGCGAAGCGTGAGAAAAATTTTAAAAAATGGTTATTCTAGACCCCCAAATTTTTATCCTTGGCGACCCAAAGGGGGGTCTAACCCCACATTTTTCCCTTTGCCGACCCAAAAGGGGGTCTAGACCCCCTAGAGCCCCCTGGCTACACCCATAGAGACTAGAGAAATATTGAACTATAGGTAGAACTACCAGACTCTGGGCAATCCGAAAAAAAATTTTTTAAGTTATTTAAAAGCTAAATAAAATTTTTTCCTTAACAGCATAAATTGTACACACCAAAAGGCAGTTTTTGAGCTAAAACAGGCTCATAATTTTTTTAGAAGACTTTAATCATAAAAATAACCTCAAAAATGATGTAAAAAATGAAAAAAATATTTTTAAGTTGATAAAAAAATATTTTGAAGTTATTTAAAAGCTAAATAAATTTTTTTCCTTGAGGTAGAACACCACAGTTATGACAAAGTTTACTAAAAGATATCAACTTAGATATTAATTTTTATCAGACTAAAGTATAGTCAGGGCCGTAGCCAGGGGGGGATTGGGGGGATTAATCCCCCCTCAAATTCTGGGAAGGCAAGAAATTTTGTAAGGATTCCCCCTTTGGTTTTTTCAAAAAATTAGAAAAAAATTTTTTTCGAAATCACTCTGTAATGTATTAAAGCTATCTAAAATGCATTATTTAAAGTGATTTAGATTCATAAAAGCCCTTATTTATAAAAAAAAAATTATTTATAATTCAAAACATTAGTGCAGTGAGTTTTTTATTGTATTTTTGTTTTGTGTGAAAATATTTGCATAAAACTATTTTATTTTGTTGTATTTATTTAAAAAAAAAAACAGAAAATAAATAAAGATTCAGTACTTAAATTTAGGTTTCCTGTTGCCTTTTAAAAGCTTAAAATTAAAAAAATTTTCACCCCGAGGGCATTCTGCCCCCCGCACCCCCTGACAAGGGACTCCGCCCCTTGACCCCGCTGGGGGGGCTCCCGCCCTCCAGACCCCCCATGTGCGCCCCTATAAAGCATCTTCCAAAAAATCCCCCCCTCAATTGAAATCCTGGCTACGGCCCTGATAGTGCGATCGAAAGCTCAGATTATGATGTATCTAACGGTAATAATTTCATTGTTTACCAGTTGTTCTATTTTGAGATGTATTTCAATGAATATAAAGCTCAAAAAACAGTTTTTGACAATTTAAAAAATTTAATTCACTCAGTTTTTTCCGCAATTTTATAGAAAGTTAGGGGGCAACTTTCAGATGTGGTTTGGAGTAAAACATAATTCAAAATTTTAAGAAAATTAAAAAAATCGATGTTTTTAAAAGAAAAATCCAATAAAAAAAATCCTGAATTAGTTTTTTAATCAAATACAATTCCAAGTATTCATTAGACTTGTGTCTAACTATTTCCAAACTTTTATTAAAATCTAAGAGAATCAAATTTTTTAATTTTTGTTTAATTTTTTTATTGATGCTGAGAAACTACATTTTGAACCGTTTCTTTAAAAGTGGCTTTTAAGTGAGGAATCTCAGCTGACCCAGTAGCCGAGTGGTTAGTACATCGGGCCTGGATCCGCAGATCTTTGGGATTGAGTATTTGCCATATTTTTAATGTTGAAAAAATTTGTTTTTTTTAATTTTTAGCTTTTTTATTTAAAAAGTGTTTTATTATTCAAGATACACTAAATCGAAAATGAAAAAAAAATATTTTTGGTAATAATTTTTATTAATGTTTTGTATTTTTGACATGTATTTTATTGATGATTGTGGACGATAACATTTTTTTACAGAAAAATGAATGTTACAAAATTGAATCAGCGGGTCCAATTACTTTAGTAAAAATTTATTAGTAAGGATCTGCCATCAAAATCTAACTGTGGTGCAGACCTGTGCACGGTCTGGAAATGCCCCCCTGTTTTATTGGAGGATTTGCCCTCCCCCGTTTTATTGCCCCCGCCGCCAAAAAATGAAAAAGTACCCTAAAATTATGACGCCATTTTTGACCTATGATGCGCCATCATCAAATTTTTTTTGCAGTTTTTAGCCTATTTCAATGTATTTTAAGCCATTTCAGACCTATTTTTACCTTATTTTCGCTTTTTTGTCCCTTTTTTCTCTTTTCCCTTCTTTTTTTTCTCCTTTTTTTTCTCTTTTTTTTCTTTCTCCCCTGCTTGCCACCCCGTTTTATTGCCCCCGGTACCCCCTGTTTTGGAATTGCCCCCCCCCCCGTTTAAACCCCGGGGGGGGCAGTGCACAGGTCTGGTAATGTTCTACCTTAACAGCATAAACTGTACACACCAAAAATAGGCAGTTTTTGGGCTTAAATGGGCTCATAACTGTTTATAGAAGACTTTAATCATAAAAATAACCTCAAAAATGATGTTTACGTGTCTGATTTGGGGTGCACATGATTTATAAGCGCGTTTTGTTTTTCGATCGTTCAAACTGATAATTGGTATTTATATGTATGGGACGTGTACCATTTTCAATTTAATCTAATGTTTAGTTATTTTACCAACATAATTGAATTACAAACATTTCTTAAAATATAATTTAGAACAAAACACTTGAAAGAGAGAAAAGCGCTTCCTTGGTTAATAGGTCGGAAGAACTGGTGGTGGTATTTATTATTTGGTGGTGGTTATCTATATACATATTAATTACGAAGATGATGTGGAATTCCCCATGTCTACGTCTGGCGCTTTTTCTAACATTCACCCAGCTTCCATTCTGGGCTCGCTCGGAGCAAAAACTACCCCTTGGGGAAAATTTAGATTTATTGGTTTTCACAGTGGCGACCGCGGAAACCGATGGATACAAAAGATTCATCCGATCTGCTGACCAATTCAATGTAAAAGTGAAAGTGCTGGGAATGAACGCCAAGTGGGCGGGAGGGGACATGCAAGGAGCCGGAGGGGGACAGAAAATTAGACTCTTACGGGAGGCACTGGAGGAGTATAAAGACAGAAAAAATCTTATCGTGCTGTTTTCGGACAGGTAAATTGTTGTTTTTTTATATTCATATTAGTGACGTGAACTGAGGATGTGGTGTACCCAGGATTTCATTTGGGGTGGGGGCGGTCTGGGGGAGGGGGAGGCCTTGAGCATACTATTAAATTGAGGCTACGCTCTTTGACGGATCCCTCAAGAGGAGGGGTTGGAATAAACGCCATGTAGCTGCGGAGGGAGGTGTAAATTCAGATGCAGCAGAAAGTTTTGTTATTTTTTTTACAAACAGGTACATACATTTAAAAATTTTGCTATTTAAGAAATTCTTAACATTTCAGCGTATGTTTTATTTGCCCTTTATGCTCTGAATAGTGCTGATAAATAGTTAAATCACATGTGTCAAAATATAGATGCCATATCCTACCAAAAATATATAATATAACAAATAATGTGCAACTCCAGTATAAAAAAGTATGGAAAAGTAGACCACTATAATGAGCCTCTCCATTTAAAGGACACTTTCCATAATAATGGCATAGTAGCCATTTTAATGCGGGAAAATATGCTCTTCGCCTTGGTTATTCTGCACAAATGTGCGCGGATCAATAAAAACATTTTTATTTCATTACTTTTTTATATGGAAGTTGCACATTTTTCGTTATATTATATATTTTTGATCTTACTAACAGATCTGTGCACGGTCTGGAAATGCCCCCCGGTTTATTGTAGGATTTGCCTCCCCCCGGGGTTTTATTGTTCCCCCCGCCAAAAAATGAAAAAGTACCCTAAAATTATGGCGCCGTTTTCGACTTATAATGACACCATCATCGCGATTTTTTTGCATTTTTTAGCCTGTTTCAATGCATTTTAAGCCATTTTAGACTTATTTTTACCTTATTTTCGCTTTTTTTGTCCCTTTGTTCCCTTTTCCCTTCTTTTTTTCTCTTTTTTTCTTTCCCCCCTGCTTTCTAATGTTTCATTCTCATTTTTAATGGGTTCAGTTACCACGTTTGATCAATCGTTTCCTTTTTCTGTTTGCTCTTGTGGCAGAGATTCTTGCTTCAAATAAGTCCTTTTTCGCTGTTCCTTTGGCTGCTAGGAAAATGTTCCATTTAACCTTCGCATCGATGATCTTCATTAGGAGCGGTAGAACTGCGACAGACTTTTCAGCAAATAATAATAGAGGGACTTCCGTCACGCTTTTCTCCTAGCCGTTTAACGACGACATCATCCGTGTAGATAATGCTGGCTGCAGGCATCCCGCGTAGAAAAATTTACAGAGAAACTGCCACAAGTTAATCTGTAACCCTCCTTTATCCTGGCTTGGGACAGGCACTGAATAAACAGTGGCGGAGTTATCAATCGCTTCTTTGCCACTTACATCGAAGGCATTTGGGTGGGTGTTGTTTTCAACTTGGCGCTTTTAATTATTTGTTAGTAAATACATACCTAATAAATATTATAATATTATGTTCTATTAAACAGCTAGGTACCGGTACCTACATATTTGGTATTGTATCATTCTGTGTGCCGTTTTAGTTACGACGTTGTGCTCAATGGAATGGCGGAGGAAATTCTCAATCGTTTCACCACCCACTTTGAAGGCGCTCGGGTTCTGTTTTCGGCCGAAGGATTTTGCTGGCCGGACAAAACTCTTGCTTCCAGCTATCCGCTGGTGAAAAGCGGTAAGCGCTATCTCAATTCCGGATTATTCCTGGGTTTCGCGCCGGATGTGCACGGTATCGTGTCGGAAGAAACGATCGAAGATAACGACGACGACCAGCTTTACTACACCCAAATTTACCTGAACGAGAAATTAAGGGTAAATAAAAAAAATTTTAAGATAAATAGGTTGCGTAAAGGTGCGGTACAAACAGAATCAAACTTTTTGTGTTGGATTTTGATGTTTTTTCTAAAACTTATACCCATGCCCATAGATGGAGGAGGGGGATGTTTAGCCATAGATGTTTTTTTTGGAGGGGGGACAGAGGGGTCTACCCCCCCCAGAGCCAAAATTGTGCCCTCCCCTAGAAAAATCCAGGGGGCCCCCTCCCCCCAAAGCTCGGGAGCGGTCCGGCCTAACCCCCTCTAGCGAGGCTGACGCCCTCCCCCCTCCTGACCGATTTGGAAGTTTTTTTATTTACTGTCAGAAACACGGTTTTTTTAATTAAAAACAGTGTTTAAATACACTTTTTAGGTCTAAATAGGCGGTTTTAGTACATAAGATTTAATATTAGACCTAAAAACACTTAAATTATTGAGTTAAAAAATTTTGTTAAAAAATTGGACCCCCCTGACCCCCCTAAATTTTAAATCTCGCACCCGGGGTCGACCCCCTCTAAAAAGCCAGGGGGGTCCGGACCTTCTTGGACCCCCCTTAAAAAATTTTGGCCTTCCACCCGAGGCTGGACCCCCCCTAGCGGACCCGACCAAAAACATCTATGTGTAATGTGTTTAACCCGGGTAAGAGACATTTTAAAATCTGGGAGGGGATCCTAGGGTGGGTCGAACCCCCTAGCTTTCTAGGGGGGTCGACCCGAGGTGGAAGATTTTGAAACCTAAAGGAGGGTCAGGTGCATAGGTGGGCAGCCTCTCGGATTTTTTTTTTGGGGGGGGGGTCAAATTTTAGAGGGGGAGTGTCTGGTAAGACCCAAATTTTGATGGGAGTGTACCCAATATTTCCGCGCTGCCTTAAAATGGGCTTAAAAAAAAACGTAAAACAAGCTTATAAATGCTTTAAAACTGTGTAAAATTAAAATAAGACCTTATTGCAACTTATAAATTTTATTTTTCAATTCTTTTAATAATAATGTGTTTATATATTCTTATAATTAAATTAGAAATCATAGTTTTTTTTAATAATTACGTAATAATAGAATAGTAATTTTATTGTCTTGATTATAAAGTCAAGTATCGCAAACTTTTTAATCCATAATCTTATATTTATTTAAAGATAATACCTGTGCACTGCCCCCCCCCGGGGTTAAAACGGGGGGGGGGCAATTCCAAATTGGGGGGCACGGGGGGCAACTTTTTTGAAACGGGGGGGCAATAAAACAGGGGGGCAAGCAGGGGGGAAAGAGAAAAAAAGGAGAAAAAAGAAAAAAAAAGATAGGAAAAGAGAAAAAAGAAACAAAAAAAGCGAAAATTAGGTAAAAATAGGTATGAAATGGCTTAAAATACATTGAAATTGGCTAAAAACTACAAAAAAATTGCGATGATGGCGTCATCATAGGTCAAAAATGGCGTCATATTTTTAGGGTACTTTTTCATTTTTTGGCGGGGGGGGGGCAAATCCTCCAATAAAACGGGGGGGGGGCATTTTCAGACCGTGCACAGGTCTGAAAGATTATATACATACATGGGTGTAGCCAGGGGGTCTAGACCCCCTTTTTGGGACGGCAAAGGAAAAAATTTGGAGTCAGACCCCCCTTTTGGGTCGCCAAGGATAAAAATTTGGGGGGGGGGTCTCTTAGAATGACCATTTTTTAAAAATTTTCTCGCGCTTTGATCAGCGCTCCATTCATTATATAGTCTCCACTTGCAAATTTGTATTACTTTGTTTTGTAATCTTGGTATGACCACACTAGACCCACCCCATTCTTAATGTTTTAATTGGTTTCCACTTCCAAATTTGTGTTACTTTGTTTTTTAATCTTAATACGACCACGCTGGACCCCTCTTCTTTAGATTGTTGTATAGTGGTATTAAAAATTTAAAGGTTAGAAGTAATTTAAAAAACATTTTCTGGTACTTTGCATCAGGGACGTAACAACAGTTTCATTTTGGGGGGGGATTGTAGTACAAAAAAAAATTTCGGGGGAGGGGCTCCCCCGAAATTTTTTTTTGTATTTTGGGGGGGGGGGCGGAGCCTTATTTTTTTCTCTAATTTTTTTAAAGGCGGAGCCTTTAATTCTCCACCTTAATTTTTTAAAACGTTAAAAAAGCAGGGATAAACGTAGATAAAGCTGTATAATACACTGTTTTTGGTTGGCCTAATAACCTATTATCTAATGTTTTTAGCGGTAAAAACATGTTTTGTTAGTTAAAAATTACATTAGCACACATTGACAGATCCTGGATTTCACAAAAAAGGAATTTAAAGACCTTTCAGACCCCTTGGCTACACCCACATTGTAAACCAAAGCACATGAGCAGCAACTCGACTCCATGTTTTTTATTTAGGGTACCTACCTTACGCTTACCTACCTATATGAAAAAAAATCCGAGCCAATGCTATAGGCGGCTGGAAAATTTAGGAGGGGAGAGGTACATAAATCAACCAATATGATTTTTTGTTTTGCTTTCTGTGTAGTACTTATTACTTATAAAAAATATTTACTAACTTTGAAATAACATTAGCATTAGGTAAGATAAATAGCGAATATTATGTATACTATAGAAAGCATACATGGGCAAGTTGGTCCGGAGTGGGGGGGGGGTTAAACCCCAAATTAGGGGGGGTTAAAATCCGAGAAACGCAAAATACCCATATCGTTTTTTTTTTTTCTGGAGTGCATTTTACCCATATCGTTTTTCGATTTTGAAGGAAAAATAGGTTAAAAACACTAATTTTAGGTCAAAAAGCCCTTTTTATTGCATTTTTGAGCTTTTTATTGCTTAAAACATTCATTTTGACCTCAAAACTTAAGTTTGGAGGCAGTTAGAAGTCATTTTAAAGACATTTTTTTTTCTTCATTTTTCCCAAATTGGGGGGGTTAACTTTTTCCCCCCCCCCCCACTTCTTAGTGGGGGGGGGGGGTTAAACCCCCCTTCTCAGAATTTGGGGGGGGGGGTTACACCCCCCCCCAACCCCCCCCCCGTGCCCATGTATGATAGAAAGTGACCGGTTCCCTCCCCCGTTTTGGAAATGACCATGGTAAAACACCCGTGGGGCAGTCAGTACACAGGTCTACGTCTACTTTCCTACCGCCCCCTTCCAACCAAAGCCAGCCTAACCCCTTTTCACATCTCCCAGCCAATTTACAAACATATACTTTTGGTCTGTATTTACTGTCAAAAACATGTTTTTTTACTGAATTTTTAGCTTCTGAAAACCTCCAAATTTTACTATCTGGCGACCATTTCGGGGGGGGGGGGTGGCCGCCCCTCCACCGCCCAACCACTATCCTTATTTTATGTTTCCCCCTGTCCGGGGGTCAGATTTCAAAATCTAGAGGGGAGTCAGAGGTGAAAAATGCGAAAGTGTGGGGCAGTCAGTACACAGGTCTACGTCTACTATCCTACCGCCAGCCTAACCCCTTTTCACATCTCTCACTCAGCCAATTTACAAACATATACTTTTGGTCTGTATTTACTGTCAAAAACATGTTTTTTACTAAAAAAATTAGGAATTTTATACATATTAGAGACCTAAATAACCTATTTTGTCTATGAAATTCAGTATTAAGCCTAAAAACGAATTGAAACTAAATTAAATTTGACCTATGATGACGCCATCATCGCAATTTTTTTTTGCAGTTTTTAGCCTTTTTCAACGTATTTTAAGCCATTTCAGACCTATTTTCACCTTATTTTCGCTTTTTTGTCCCTTTTTTATCTTTTCCCTTCTTTTTTTCTCTTTTTTTCTCCTTTTTTTCTTATTTTTTCTTTCCCCCCTGCTTGCCCCCCCCGTTTGATTGCCCCCCGTTTTAAAAAAAATTGCCCCCCCCGCGCCCCCGTTTTTGTATTGCCCCCCCCCCCCCGTTTAAACCTCGGGAGGGGGGGGGGCAGTGCACAGGTCTGTATTACCCATATCGTTTTATAGTTTTTTCTGTAGTGCATTTTGCGTATATTGTTTTTCGAATTTAAAGAAAAATCGAAATAACATTTATTTTAGGTTAAAAAGTATTTTTTATTATATTTTGACCTTAAAACTTAACTTTGGAGGCAGTTCGAAGTCATTTTAAAGGCATTTTTTCTTCATTTTTTGCAAAATTTGGGTGGGGGGTGAGGGGTTAAGCCTTTCTCCCCCCACTTTTAAGTGGAGGGGAAGGGTTAAAACTCCAACAACCACCCTCCCCCCAATCCCTTCCCCATGCATGGTCCGGACCCTTCAAGAGCCCCCTCCCGCTTCTGTTAAAAGTTTTGTCTTCCAACTGGGGATTTACTCCGTCACTAGCGTACCCGACGAAAAACATCTGTCAATGACATATTATAATATATTTTATTTCTCGTATGTATAGAGCGTCGTATTTTGAAAAAATCAAAACAACGGAAGTTGTTACACAATACTAGATTCTTTATTTTATATTTTGTTTCAGGAGAATAAATACAAAATAGCCTTGGACAGCACAAGTAAAATATTCCAAAACCTTCACGGCGCCGAAGAAGACGTGGTACTGGACTTTCCAGCCAATAAAGACAGTGATGTTGGGGTATCCTTTTTTTTGTTCTTTTGTTGTTTTTTGCTTTATTTTTTGTTGTTTTTTTAATTTTATATTTTGCAATAACTTGTTGTTTTTTTTTTATTTTATACCTTGCAATAACTTTTTTGTATTTTGAAGGGAAAGGTAGCAAAAAATTTGCATAAAGTAAAGTTTAATAGGTTTTTTGTTTTTATAAACAATTAACCAACAAAATGTTATAAAGTTTTAATACATATAATTTATTATTCCGAAAGGAGATCGCATCTAAACTTCGTACCTATCGAGTTAATTAATTTGTGTTTGTTGCATATGTTACACTTAACTTGATTAGTAAATTATAGTTTAATATTAAAAGAATCTATTGATCTAATATGTGTTTGATTTGATTGAGCATTAAGTGGGAAAAGGAGTTACATCTTACTAACAAAAATCTTATAGCTATTGGCATCCCACCTACCCACTTCTTTCGTTTTAAATTTTCAATATCCCCCTGTGCTGTAACAAAAACACAAGTTTTTTTTGCTTTGAAAACGCCCCTAAATTTTTTAAGGGCGTCAGGTTTTTTTTATTTTGGTTATATTTCCAACCATAGGTGAAGGTGAGTACCCTCCAGGGACGTACGCAGGGTTTCATTTTTTTGAAGGGGGGGATTGTAGTACAAAAAAAATTTCGGGGGGGGGGGGACTCCCTCCCCCCCGAAATTTTTTTTTTTGGGGGGGGGCGGAGCCACCGCTTAATTTTTGAACGTTAAAAAAGGAGGGATAAACGTAGATAAAATAGAGCTGTATAATACACTGTTTTTGGTCTAATAACGTATTATCTAGTGTTTTTAGTGGTAAAAACATGTTTTCTTAGTTAAAAATTACATTAGCACACATTGGCAGAGCCTGGATTTCACAAAAAAGGAATTTAGAAACCTTTCAGACCCACCCACACTGTAAACTAATTCTTATATAAAAAGGGTGTAAAAGCAGGAATATGTGATAAAAATTCACGTTTTTAGAAGAAAATTTAGTATAAAAAAAGTACCTAAATATTTCCCAAGGGGGGAGGGGGGGGAGGTCAGATTTCAAATTCTAGAGGGGGTCAGGGATAAAAAATTCGAAAATTAGGTAAGTGTCCATTTTAGGAAGTAGTATAACCTGCCCCAAAAGCCTACCCCCTACCCATCTATGTCTGAAAATTTAGTTTAAGCTTTTCGGTTGCACTAATCTTTTCTGTTATACACGTTTCAGATGCACAACATTGCGTACAACACCAGACCGCTAATCGTTCATGGTAATGGTTTGAGCAAAAATGTGCTCATGGCACTCGGAAACTATATTGGGCGCTACTATAACCCGGCTGACGGGGAATGCAGAGCTTGCAAGTAAGCTAAAGCAGCATTCATAAAGCGCGAACAATCTCGGAGGGATAAATGCTAATTTCTACTTGTATTGGCTCCGCCTTCGGGCATTTTTAATGATTGTAATTGGTCAACGTTTCTTAGGTAGCCAATAAGTCGGAATTAACTTTTTTCTTATTCCAAAGATATTCAATCCCACTTTATAAAATATCTAAAATTATACAAAGATTTTGTAAAGAATAAGAGAATATATTTAAAAACTACGGAGTTAGGTGGATTGTACAAAATAAAACAATGAGATAAATGATGAAATTTTCAGGCTGAAAATTTTCAAGGCTATTAAGGCGTTGAACCTCATCCCGATCTCATAGATGGGCATCCTCCAGCAGTTTGGGGACATATCGGGAAAAATGTTCGCAGCCTGCCGAAATTTTTTGTGGGATTCGTATAACCATTTTCTCCTGACGTTTTTAGTTTTGAACTTTCCAAAGTTTAGCGGGGGCGTGTCCGGGACTTCAGGTAACGTGGTACATCCAAATAAATTTTAGATGATTTTTTGTGAAAAATTACATTTTTTGCCTATTTTTTCTTGAAATCAACAAACGATATTTTAGTAAAATGCACTGCAGTAAAAAGCGATATGAGTAAATTGCGTTCCTCTCCTCTGATTTTAACCGCCCCCCTCATCTTAATCTGGGTTTAACCCTTTCTCCACTCATGGCAGGCGCAGTACCCTCAAATTTTACGAGAAGGAGGGTTGCAGAGGTACCCTCAAATTTAAGTGTGGCAAAGTGATGTCCAGATTACCCCCAATATTTAAAGTAAAAGTAGTGTCTACAGTTTTAGGATTATGGGACGAGGATAACAAACACCCCATGTCCACCTTCCCCCCCTGCTCACCTTCGGCTTTGCCCGCTTCTCTGCTATGTGCTAGAAAAATAAATGGTAAAAATAATATTTAATTAGATTTTATAATACTTTAGCGAAAATTTGAAATCGTTGGAAGGTATCAAAAATCGAGATCTTCCGTTCGTAATGCTAGCGATTTTCATCGAGCAACCGACACCGTTTCTCAAGGAGTTTTTCGGACGCTTGGCCGCCCTAGATTACCCGAAAAAGTAGAGTGTCAGTCGGAAGTCAGAGGAAACACAGGAAACAGTGTGGGAACTACATTAAATTACCCCCAATTTTGGACTCACATATTAAAAAAATCTGATCATGTTGCAGACCTGTGCACGGTTTGGAAATGCCCCCCCGTTTTATTGGAGGATTTGCCCCCCCCCCCCGTTTTATCCCCCCCCCCCCCCCCCCGCCAAAAAATGAAAAAGTATCCTAAAATTATGACGCATTTTTGACCTATGATGACGCCATCATCGCAATTTTTTTGCAGTTGTTAGCCTATTTCAATGTATTTTAAGCAATTTCAGACCTATTTTTACCTTATTTTCGCTTTTTTTTGTCCCTATTTTCTCTTTTTTGTCCATTTTTTCTCTTTTCCCTTCTTTTTTTCTCCTTTTTTTCTCTTTTTTTTTCTTTCCCTCTGCTTGTCCCCCCACCGCCTTTTTTTGCCCCCCCCTCCAAAAAAACCCCCCCCCCCCCCCCCCGTTTTGGAATTGCCCTTTTTTTAATTGTTTTTAGAAAGCCCTGCCAATGCCACGATATTTTGGAAAAACGTACTTTTGCTTACATGTTTTATACCAATAACGTTTAGAAAATAAAATTACCTTTTAATCGCTTTTTTATGGGCCTTACCTTTTTTTACTTGACCGATGACCCTCCACAGTTTTTTTATATTAAAAACTCAGATATATTTCGAATAAATACGTAATCAAATTTGATTTCAACTGCTTCAAGGCTGTTCGTTTCAAAGTTTATAAAAAAGGAAACGTTTTCGATATTTTTTTGTTTTTAAAATGATTTTGTTTGTCTGTTTCAATATCAGAGTGAGAAGTTATATGTTTTAAAAAAAAATTGAAAATGCTTTTTTCGATAACTTTTAAGAAAATAGTTGAAATAGAGGAGTGTTTTCTGCGCGAAAAATACTTTTCTAGTGTTCTAGTAAATGTTCGGCCAAAATTCCGATTAAGTTTGCACGAAATTTTTTCCTGCGCTTGGAAACACAAAATGAGCCGAAAGCTCGAAGTGTTACACTTTAAGCTTTTGGCTCATTTTGTGTTTTTTAGCTACTGTTCAGGCTGCTTCAGTGGGGTGACTGCTGATAAGTGATGCACAGCACTTTACAGTTCACACCGCAATAACCATGACGGTGTCTGACTTGTGCACTGCCCCCCCCCCCTCCCCCCGGGGTTTTATTTGGGGTTGAGGGGGGCAATTCCAAAACGGGGGGGATAAGGAGGAAAGAGAAAAACAGAAGGAAAAAAGGGACAAAAAAGCGACATTCCAAACTGGTTTAAAATGCATTGAAATAGGCTAAAAACTGCAAAAAATTCGCGATGATGGCGTCATAATAGGTCAAAACTGGCGCCCTATTTTTTGTGTAATTTTTCATTTTTAGGCGGGGGAATTTCCAGACCGTGCACAGGTCTGCGGTGTAATGATGTAAACGCGCGCGGAACACGTCGTTTTTCAGCTGCTACTCCGGTGTATAAATCATTATTTCGTGTTTTTGTTTTTTTTTTGTTCCGGTTCACTTCCATTCTACATTGGAAACGACAATTTACGTCGAGTTCAAATGGGTGATTTTGCTTCGATTTTATTAGAACAAACCCCCCCCCCCCAACCCCCAAAAACCCCCTCCCCCCCAAACCACCCCCCAACCCCCCCCCCCCACCAACAAAACACCCCAACCAAACAACCAACCAAACCCCCCCCACCCCCGCACCCCCCAACCACACCCCCCCCCCCCCCCCAAACCCCCCCAACCCCCCCCCCCTGACCAAAACAAGGTTGTACTGGTCGTTGTAAGTCATTGAGTTTCTGTAAAAGCAGGATATTGGGAGTTGTCCACACGCACTGCACACACCACTGACTGACACTCACCCGTTAAAAAGCCGGATGCTGTTGTACTTGCGAAATTCAGTAGCTTATCACGCCTATCAGGTCGGCGAATTCGTGGAGAAGTACGAAGGCGATTACGCCGAAGGCGAACTGGTCCTGCACGCCCATAAACTCAGCGACCGGGAAGCAAGGGAGCAGTCCATGTAAGTTTTCAGGTATTTGTCAGAAGGAGACAAGTGTATGTAGTACTTATACATGGGTACATGGAGATTGAGGGGTACGGGTAGTTAACAACTCTTTTGCCCAAAAATTCCGGAATTGGAAATAAATCCGACATGGCGTGGGGTTAGTTAAATCTAGATTAGAGGGAGAAGAGTTAAAAAGGAGAAACGCAATTTAGCCAAAATCATTTCTTGTGAAGTAGTGCATTTTACCTTTATTGTTTTTCGATTTTAAAGCTAAAAATAGGTAAACAACGCTGAGGTTTTTTAGGTAAAATTTCGTTTTGCACATTTGAAGTTTTTGTTTTTTTAAACACTGGTTTTGAACCCAAACCTTATGTTATGCTTGAAGGCATTTAGAAGGCTTAAAGGCTCATTAGTATTTTGTAATTTTTTATAGTCTATACAAAAATTATGCCGACTGGCGATAAAATTCAATCTTTAAAGGTAAAATCTCCATAACGCGAGGTAGAATGTGTACGGAACATATCTGAGCATAGCTCAGACTTTTGGCTATCTTTTGAAAAGGTTAGAAAAATTGTTTTGCTATGATGTCATCACTACGGCCGATGCGGTTAAAAAAACCTGGTTCCAAAAAAACAAAACTTTTTTATTAGTACGAGATAAGAAACGCCGCTCGGTATGCTGTTAAAACATACTTTTTTGAGTTTTTTCTGAAAGTTTGAGTGAAATCGGCAAATCAAAATCAAATCAAATTTTTTTTTTAAGATGCGTTGAAAACGCGCGATTTTCGCGATTTTTCGCCAAATTTGGTTTTGTTTTGCTTGCTGCTCGACGTATGTACGATTTTGATAATATTATTCTATTGTTATTTAGATTTTGATAGTTTGTTTAATAACATATTATATCAAATGTCCGCCGGTTTTTATCCCTTACTTTTGACCTTAAAAGTTTTTTGGGGGC